>CM044103.1:2840131-2915155 GCA_024174645.1 Lemna minuta | reverse complement strand
GATATTTCCTCGTTGACTGTCCTTGGTCAATGCCTTCATCTTTCCCAAATTTTGGGACCATCTCTTTCTTGTGCTACTTTTCTGATGGAGCCCTCATTGTTGTCATTATCATCACATCATCATCATCATCATCATTTTTGTCACTATCGCATCTATCTAGAAGCCACTCTCTAGTATTACCTTTTCAGAGTGGTTGTCTCCTCTATTGCTTGCTTGAGACATCGTCTTCTAGCTAGACCACTCACAGTCATCTCATTGACCACAGCTTGCAGCAGGCATTATCCCATGCCACATCTCCATAGCTGTCATTTCCTTGGATGCACAGGTCAAGTTGTGGACCACCATCAAGGTGTCACTCTATGATGTCAACTAACGATTCAAATTTTAGGTTTTCTTTGTCAATGATCTTAAAATTTGGCACCTAAGCTCAAAAATAAACATTTGACAAGCTTGAAGTGAAAATAAAACCAAAGCTACACTTGTATATCATCTTGGACAATTGAATTTTTCGAGATCACATCCTCACTACAATAGCTGTAACATTGCGTGGTATGGAGGTGTGATAAGAGAAAAAGAGCACAACACTCAAAGAGCATAGTGTGTGAGGAAATGCAGTTGTAAACATTGATCAATGAGGCTTTAATAATGTGGATTACACCAATGTTTAAAGTAGTCATGTACATGGAAAACCAATTACTAGTTTGCCGAGAGTAAAGGAAAGTTTCTCATACCCTTTCATCACTGCGCAGAATTTAGCAATTTTCAGTAGATTGAATCAACCCTTGTCATGTATCTGCCATTTACATCATATCATGACGATCAATTAAAGAATATGACATATATCTCAATCTCAAGATCGTATACTTATGCGATACTTTCTCAATTTAAAACGCAAGGGTTTTAAACATTGTATTATCTATTCCTCTAGCTTCTGGCTTTGCAGAAATACTCCCACCATCACCATTTTGGCATAAAAATACCACATGTCATTAATCTCACCGAGCTGCTTCATTAAAAGTCCCAAATCACAGCTCTCAACCATTTATACGATAGTAGGTAACCTCACCGGCGGTGACCACAATCAAGTTATCCTGAGATATATCCTTTATCTCCTTTTTCCAGCCTCAGCTGAGCAGGAAGACGAAGAACAGAAGGACAACCATGGCCTCGTCGATCTCCGTTCTCCACTCCCCTCCTTCTTGCAGCCTCTGCAGAAGAAACCCATCATCGGCTATCCTGCCCTGAGTTTCTCTACCATCGTTTCCCCTCCGAGTAGCACACAGGAGAAATGTTTTCACTAATGGAAAGCAGAGTTGCGACCATTGAAGGCACCATTAGGCGAAGAAACCTCCGTTGTAGAAGGTGAAGGAGCTGACGTGGCAACCGAACAATCCGTTTTCGGAAGGAGCTGACGTGGCAACCGAACAATCCGTTTCGGTGCCCGTCTCTCCTTCCGACGTCCTCACCATGTTTTTCAAGGTGAATTCCTTTATACATTACTGTTGCTTTTTAATTTTTCTAGGTTTGTTCAAGAAAAAGTGTTTTATTTTCCATTGATGTGAAGGCCGAAGGATCTATGGATGAGGCTGCAATTCGGAATGTGAAGAGCAGCTTAGAGGTGACCTATTTTATTCAATTTTCAGGTAATTTTTAGTCGTAAATTCTGAAGATTTTTAATTTGGCGCAGGGTGTGGAGGGCATTAGTAACTTGAAAGTTAAGGTTCTTGAAGGCATTGCCAGCGTTGAGGTAGCCTGACTTTTGTGAGATTAATTAATTCAAAAAAGAGATGTAGATTTTTGCTTCATTTGATAAAGTCTTTTTTTACAAAGAAAACAGAATACATGAGTGCCTTAGAACTTCGGCAATGTTACTTTGATCGAATGTAGAGAAGGGGAAATTGGATCACCGGATCATTGGATCATCAGTTCGATCGACTAAGCCTATTTTGGCCGTTGGATGTGATCTGATGGCCAGAACTTGTGAAAGTATGGCCGTAGATTAAATATTTTATCGATCCGTCGATCCACTTGTGAGGCACAATTCCAGAAAATGCCTTCATTATAAGCGTCGAGCATGAATCAATCCACATTGGTTCGTTGATCCAATCAAGATCAGCCTCCCCTAGTTAGATGTGACCATCTTCAATGATATCTAGAACCAACCCCTGTTTTAAAATGGTTAGTTGTCTTCATATTTTCCGGGAAACACAAGAATCCATAGAAAATTTGATAACATATTGATTTCATGTATTTCAAGTTCTTGATAGAATAGAAAAAAAAAACAATGATGGGTTTATATTTCTCCATCTGATGCAGTTAGCAAAGCAAACCACAGTACAAGCCACTGGGGTTGCATCTAGTCTGGTGGAGACCATTCAGGGATCCGGATTCAAGTTGCAGACATTGCATTTGAGCTTTGACGATGAAGAGGACTCGATCTAAGTGTTTTTGTTCAGAGATATTGTTCATCTTTTTGTATTTTTATTGGCCAAAGAAATCTGAGTATTTTTCTTTTGAATTTTGGGGATCAAATCCAAATCAATGCCTTATAGAATATTCTCTAATTTCATGCGAATTACAATGATAAATCCTATGGCGAGATGACTACCTGAATCCATAGTCTAATTCAATATATAAAAGCTTGTACAGAAAAATTCTGTAGTGTTTGCCTACGGTTCTTCAGAGGGAAACTCAAAAAGATTCTCTCTCCTCCCTCTCCCCCTCTCTTTCACTGCAATCTCTATCTCCCCTCCCTCTATCTCTCTCCTCTCCTTCGCTCTTTTACTCTCTCCCTCTCTTTTCTTTTCTCTCAATCTCTCCTCTTTTTCCCTATCTTTTCACTCTGTCACCTTCACTTGATCTATCTCTCTCTCAATCTGTCCCTGTACTCTGTGTCTATGTCTCTCCCCCGCCCCCTGTTTCACTTGTTTCCCCTCTAAGTCACTCTCAATTTTTATTTTTATTGAGTCACTCTCAATTTCCCCTCCCCCATCTATTTCACTCTCAATTTCCTGTCTCTCCCTCTGTATTTCACTTTCTCAGTTTCCCCTCCTCAACCTCACTCCTCAATGTTCCCCTCCCCCTCTATTTCACTCTTATTTCCCCTCCCACTTCTTACTTCTCGATCACTCTCTCAATTTCCCCTCTTCCCCTCTATTTCACTCTCAATTTCTTTCCTCCCCCCACTCTCTCTCTCTCTCTCTCTCAGAAGCTGGGCGGTTTGGTCTTCTGTTTCTCTGATCTTTTCTTAAATTCCCTCCTCTGGGAGGCTGCTTATCCTTTTGTTAGGCCATTTTACCCCCCCCCCCCCCAACCCCTTGCGCTGTTTACTTATTGTGTTTTCCTCTTGTCATTAAGAGAAGTATTTTTGGGCTATGAAGTGGACTAAACCTCTTTCCCCTTCCCTAAGGAGACTTCCAAGGCATCTCATACCACCTTACACCCTGTGTTTAACATCATCTCACACCCAGCTCCTCTCATCTCTGGGAGCCACCCATCCATGCACTGCCCAAGCCTGATAGGGAATGGTAACCTGATCTGATTGAGGGGCATCATGATAGATTTTATTTTGATCAATCCCCTCAATCAGTCAATTGGGTACGATCAACGATTGGGTTGTGGGGTGTCAATCACTTCCTTGATCTGATCTACGATCAGATCGAGACCCCTCAATCCGATTGATAGCATGATTAAAGAAGTGAATCCAATTGTCAATCAAATCAACTATTTGTACTTAAAAATGAATAGAAAATTAAAATAAATATGAAGATGAGTAAAATTTAAATGTATACCCTTGATCTGATTGACAATCAGACTGATCTTTATCTGGCTCTCAATCGCTGATTGATCAGATAGAGGAGGCCAGTCATCAATCCAGTCCAATCCAATCCAATCCAATCATTGATTGATGTTCCCTAAAAGCCTGAGCTGCACCCCAATGTTTCTCATCCAAGGAGGCCCACCCATCCCTGCTCTACTGAGCCGGGGCATGCCTATCTCCAGAGTTCCTATCCACCCCGATATCTCTCTCTTTCTTCACATCTCCAAAATTGCTTTTGAAAAAGGAATTTTTAAAGCAAATTGAGATACGAAAAAATAAATTTATCCTTCGAATAAAAGGTGAACATTTTCTAGGTTTCAAGCTTCATTACTCCCCTCTTTTTCCATTAAACTTAAAAGAATAAAGAACCTCGTTAGGATTGATTTTTCTTGGACTTCTTTTTGGGGGGATTTTCTCCAGATTCCACAATGTATGACTCCACATTGATGTTCTTGCTCTCATTGTTGCTGCTAAATTCCTTGGCCTTTTTCTGCAAACAAAATTAATTATGATTACCATAGTGCTCATCAATCTAAAACTATTATTGGTGCCTGAAATTTGAAATTGAATTCACCAAATTCAAATTTCCCAGTTTGGAATTAGATGAGGAAGTGTTTACCTTCAATGACTTAGCAAGAGCAATCACATCTTGAGAATTCTTATCTCGTGATTTACTTGATTTTTCAGCATCTATCGTAGTTTCCTGGATGAAAAAAAACCAATAACGCCAGAAAAAATTGAATAAGAATTCTAAGATCAAATAAAATAACAGAGATAAATTTTAAATCAGAACCTTTGGAGGAACAAATGAAGCATCTCTCTTCCTCTTATTCTCCACTGCCTTTTCGGCCTGCTTTTCCTGCTTCTCTCTCCAGGTCTTGGCTGATTTCTTCTGCTCAGTCAAGAAATACTCTCCACTCTCTAGCTGAAGATCAATCTGAAAATTTGAAAAAAATTTACACATTTAGAAAATTAAATGAATACAAGTATCACATGCAGGGCTTAAGTTTGAGGATTAGCAAAGAACACCGCCCATTCATCACAAACTCGAGTTCTGATTCCTAAGATCCTGACAATCATCCATGAAAAGGCTTATTGCACGAGAATACCCTGAGCATAGCACATCAAAGCCTTTTTCAGGAATGGGCATCTTGAAATTTTTACTACAAAATTGTTTATGAGCATGATTAAGGACAATGGGGAAGCACCACAGCAAGGAGTCAGTGCCCACAACAAGGGAAACCCTAAACTTATACCTCTCTCTCTCTCTCTCTGTGTCTAGCAAGGAGTCTACTAACTCTAACCCACTCACCCTCTCTCCATACATACAGATTATAAAATTGACGATCAAAGATGATACCCATGATCATAGACAATTTAATTCAGTTAAAATGTTCATCGAAGTGTTTGCACACAATTGAACATATGAAATTGAAAGGAGAATTTATCTTAATTTCATATAAATCAGAGAAACTTAGAACAAGCTTCTGGAATCTTTTACCTTGCTCGGCTGCTGAGGAGGCGGGAAAGGTGTGTACGGCTTCTTCTCCTTGGACTTCACCTTCTTCTGTTTAACATTTTTCCTGAAAAAGTAAAGAATGTTTTTTAGGGGAATTGCAAAGAAAAAATTCAAATTTCCGTTTAAGTGCAGAAAAAGTTATGAAACACTGGATTTCACTTTTTAAAATTTGGGAGAAATCTGTCCCAATTCTCATTTGCGAGGGCTGGGTTCTTGGCGAGTTCTCGCTTCATGAGCAATGTCTGCCATCATGAAATAACTTGAAAAATTAGGAAAATTTCAATAGAACCAAATATATGAAAGATATAAAACACATAAACCTCAACTACTCTACCTTGATATGATAAATCGGATGCTGGACATTTTGTAAGCAATCTTCAATGATCCTTCGAACCTGTTTCAATCCCTTGAATGAACCCATTGCAGCCACAGTATTTCCCTGTTAATTGACGATTTAGAATTTAGAGAACTGTAAAAAAATGGGATATTACACTTCTACCCCATAATTTAGCATAATTGTACTTATGTCCTTTTGTTTTTTGTTTTATGCCCTATCGCAAGGTGACCATTAGAATAGGACTATTGAAACTTAACGGTCACCTCAACTTGTATATATACCCACTATGTATGAGTGAAAATTTTCTCCTTCACGCACCTCTATCTATCGGTGCACCTTCTCATCCTGACCAGAACAGTAATTTTCAACATGGTATCAGAGCATTTCTGGTCACTGGGGATTGAAGGTGTGTACTTTTAAATTCTTTTCTAGAAACTGCAGTTTATTACAGCAACCAATCAAAGCCATCAATCACTGTAACTCTGAGACGCCTCAAAATTCTTAGTAGGCAGGGAAGATCATTCAAAAAGGATCCTACCCTTTGATCACACGGCACAAGAGGAGAAAACTACTATCAATGGTATAACACCCTCTAACCCCATTCAAGAGTCTCCTGTCATAGGAAAATCTAAAGGGGGGGGGGGGTTGCATTACCTGTAGACAGATGGTTTTCTCAGCTTCCAGTAGTGGCTCTAAGAAGTTAATCCACCGGCCATAATATCTTCCTTTTTGGTGCGCCATATCCAAGCCATCCTCAGGCCACAGAATCTTCTGGACCACCTGACTAATGCAGCCCCTCCAAAAACAAGTCCACAATACAAAAGATGGATAGTGGAGGAAATACTTTATAAATGGATACTTGATTCAATGACGACTGAATTGGCCAATCAGTTTATCAGGTATGAACCAGTTAAGGCAATATGGGATGCTGCTCATAAGCGCCACTCTAAAAATCTCTCAGTTAGCAACTAGAGCTGTGACACTTCAACAAGGGGAAAAGTCAGTACTCACCTATGCAAATGAACTGAGTGACATCAATAGTGAGTTGGACCACTATCGACCCCCTGATCTTGAGTTGGCAGACATGGAATATGGTCTCATGGACCGAGTATACAAGTTACTTCAAGGTCTACAACCAGAATTCGAAGGCTTCCGCAGTCAATTATTCGACAGAGAGCATTCCCTCTTATTCGACAATGCTGTGTCTCAACTGTTAAGCGACGAAAGCCAACTACAAGACATGAAAGGCGGGGGAGAAAGGTCAGCTTGCATAGTTACACCATTGACTTTAGTTGCTCAGAAACCAAATGGCCACCCTACTCCTAATTTTTGTTTAGAAAGATAAGTGAGAAGGGCACCCGGAATGATGCCCCCCCGCTGTCATTAAAATAATGACGATTGAACAGATCATGTGCTACAGGGGTGCAATAGGCGAGGGGCCTAGACCGCCTCTGTGCCAAAGCGATGCAAACCCCCTCGTGCTGAATAGCATCGACGGAAGGGATACGACCCCTGAATATGACCTCGTTCCTATGGGTCCAGACGGAACATAAAATGGCAAAGATAGTCTGCCACTCAACTTCGCGACGGAATGGTCCATCGCCGAGAGACTGCCAAAACGCCTCCTCTGATGACACCCCAAGGCGACCGACATTAGCCCCCTGCCATACCGCCTGAGCCAGAGGGCAGACGAAGAACAAGTGCGAGCAGTCCTCCACTGCCCCTGCACATAGTGGGCACTCCACGGGAGAGTTCGGGGCCATCCGCTGCCGCAGTGCCCTCGTCATCAGGCGTCGTCGTGCGAGGAGCCAAGCAAAAACTTTGATCTTCAAGGGGAGGCCACGCTTCCATATCAAACGACAGCGTTGTAAGATGAGCGGGTCCTCCGGTACCTCCTCATCTCGAAGGAGTCGGTAGGCAGCCCGTGCAGAGAACCGGGAACTGCTCCACATCCACATGTCTGGAACTGCCTCCACCAGGCATCGATCACCAAGAAGCTCCTGGAGCCTAAGAAGCTCAGCCACCTGCTGGTCTGTCAGAGCCGCGGGCAACACTGGAATCCAGTTATTGTGCCAGGCCCGCCGCACTGAGCCACCCTACACCTAATGTCAGTAATCTAAAAAAGGGTCCAGCTAAAAACAAAGACAACCTCTGGTGAAATTACTGCAAGCGGAAGGGACATGTAAAGGAGACATGCTGGAAACTCCAGGGTTGACCAGCTCAGGTACACATGATGACTTAGACACATCTTCAACCACATTGTGGACAATTAAATCAAATAGAAGCACCGGGGGGGGCAGCAATGCAACCACCACGGTGCAATGCAACCGGGGGTACAGCACTGCAACCATTCTGGTATCCCACAAGAACAATCAAATACTACTGACATTCAGGAACTCCAAGAAGAAATACAACAAATGAACAATCTCCTGCATTCATCTCAGTCATCTGGATAAATTATTGGGTCAACTTCTCTGGCAAATTCAGGTAAAACCCAATTTTGTCAATTCTATCATCAGTATCTGGCACATATCATAGCTCCTGGATCCTAAATTCAGGTGCTACAGATCACATGACCCCTGTATCTACTATATTTGTGAAATATGAAGCCAGCAAAAACAAACAACATGTCCAAATAGCAGATGGTACTCTCCTTCCTGAGGCTGGCATAGGTAGCATAAACTTGGCACCCATTGGATTACTAACACGAGTGTTACATGTTCCCAAACTCTTTGTGAGTTTTGTCTCAGTCCGAAGGATTGCTAACTTGGATGAGTATAAAATTCTATTTGATAATTTTGATGCTTTTTTGGGTAACAATGTCCATGGGTGGAAGATTGGACTTGCTAGAGTCTACCATGGACTGTACTACATACCTTGCTTGTCTCCGAACAATGATAGAGGAGTGATTCCAAGAAAGCAGCAGTAGTCAAAACCACTGAAGAAGAGAAGACAATGCTTCTACATAGGTGTCTAGGACATCCCTCATTCTCCTTACTTCAAACAATGTATCCTCAAGTTTTCAAAAATTTATCAACATATAAACTGGTTTGTGATGCCTGTCAACTTGCAAAATCAAAGAAGACAGTATACTCGTCCATTGATAGTAGATGCCTCAAACCTTTCCAACTCCTCCACTGTGATACCTGGGGACCTTCCCCACATACAGATCTAAATGGATTTAGATGATTCATAGTAAGTATAGATAACCACAGTCAGTTTGGATGCCTTAAACAAAAAATGGAAGTGAACAAAATTCTAAAAAATCTTTGTCATTCTATCAGAAGTCAGTTTGGAGTAGATGTCCAAGGATTTAGGACAGATAACGCCGAGGATTTTTGCAACAATGATATGCGAGAATTTCTCGAAAATGAAGGTATTAGACATGAGACTTCCTGCCCATATACCCCTCAGCAAAACGGAATTGCTGAGAGGAAAATTTGAGACATTATGGATAAGGGCAGGACTCTCATGGAACAATCATCTATTGCAAAAAAATCTATGGGGCTATTCTGTTATGACAGCTATCCACTTAATTTATAGACTTCCTACTAAAAGCTTAAATTTGAAAAGTCCTACAGAAAGCTTAGAGAAACTCTTTCCTTCTGTCAGACTGAGAAATGGTTTAGAGCCAAAGGTATTTGGGTGTGTAGGACATGTACACGTCTGTAACCTGTCATTAGATAAGTTATTGAATAAAGCCCTGAAATATGTGTTTGTGGGATACTGAAACACACAGAAGGGATATAGATGTCATCATCCAACAACCAGAAAAATAATAGTCACTTAGGATGTGACCTTTGATGAACACCAATTTTTCTATCCATCAGATACTAAAGAAGTGGGGAGTGAAACTGAGGTAGTAAGGGAAACAGTTAGAATGGAAATTGCAATGCCTCCTGATCATGTTGAGGAGGGAGAAGCAACTCCAGATTCCGTGGAGAGTATAACTCAGGAGACTTAGTCACATAGAGGAGTAAAAAGCAGAGAATGGTGTCAAAATCAAGCACTGAGGCTGAATTTCGTGCTTTATCCAGTGGAATAGACAAAGAACTATGGATTAGAGGAATTTTAAAGGAATTGAAGATCCCTTATGAAGAACCAATAAAGATGCTACGTGACAATAAATCTACCATTTGTATTGTTCATGACCCATTGTATCATGATTGGATCAAGCATGTGGATATTGACAGCTTCTACATCAAAGAAAAAGTTTATGAGAAGATCATACATATAGACTATGTTCCCTCAAGAGAACAATGTGCCGATATTCTCAATAAGGGACTGCCAGACAAGACCTTCACAAAGCTAGTCTCCAAGCTTGGAATGAGGAGTATTCATTCCTATGCTTGAGGGGAGTTAAAAAATGTGATGTTACACTTCTACCCCATAATTTAGCATAATTATACTTGTGTCCTATCACAATGTGACTGTTAGAATATGACCGATGTAACTTAAATGTCACCTTAATCTGTATATATACCCACTATGTATGAGTGAAAAGTATCTCCTTCCCTCACCTCTATCTATCAGCGCACACTCTCATCCTGGCCAGAACACTATTTTCAGTAAGAACTATCAGAATATTAAAATATGATGTGCATTGTTACCTGGACTAAGACGTAACAACCAGTCAAAATCTCAATAGCCTGTAAATTTCCACATTCTCAAATTTAGAAAAGAGTGCAAAAGTTTTTTTGACATAAAACTGAAAAAGGACCTTGAGGGTGGAGGAATTCGGCCCTATCAACCGTTGTCTCCTTTTAACAAATCTTTCCTGTAATAGTCATTTGAACGATGTATTCTCAATAGTATTGAAAGTGATTGACATGATCGCAGAAGTTCTAAAAGAATTATAGCAGGAAAGAGAAGGATGAAAGAACTACCTTATTGCGGGTAAGGTTGCCAATCTTTATCACATCACATTGCATCTCGTCATTCAATATTTTCAATGCCTACACCATAAAGTTTCTAATTATAAAAATACGAATAAGTGTGGTTGATTTTATTCAAAAGCTGTATTTGATTGTGTAAGGACTTTTCCTCTGAAACGTAAGAATAAAAGAAGTTTGAGTGAATTAAGATGGCTTAGGATTTAAGGTTCAGGTTTTCGGGTCCAGGGCAAAGAGAAAGAAATGCGGGAAGGTACAAAGTAAAAAGATGATCTTTTCACATCATGTATCTAAAATATGCACAGACTAATAAGATTTAATAGAAGGTATGAACATCAAACTTTTCAACTGTCATTGGATGGGTCAAATGATGCAAAACAGTTCATGTACCTATGTTTTCATACCATGAGATATCCAAAAACAATTTATTGGAGGGATTGAATGATATTTTTAAAATCAATTAGAAGAGAAATCA
The DNA here is from genome assembly GCA_024174645.1 of Lemna minuta. Taxonomy (NCBI): domain Eukaryota; kingdom Viridiplantae; phylum Streptophyta; class Magnoliopsida; order Alismatales; family Araceae; genus Lemna; species Lemna minuta. Next base: position 2,904,112 of record CM044103.1, on the reverse strand, counting down.
TCAAATTTGTGTTTGAAAATTCCATTGAATTTTGTAATGGGATAATAAAAATAAGAAAATTAGGTACCTGAGGAGCAGGAACACTTCTTGAGAGAAGTTTTAGAAGATCCCTGGCTTTAATGATTATGTACGGATCACGTGTCTTCCTCGTAGTTGAAACTGTCATTGAACCCTCGACCTGAAGAAATAAGAAATTCCGGTAACTAAATAAACCCTCAAAGCATGTAACGTTTTCACAACTTCCATGAAAAGCTATTCAGATCACTATCAGTAATCAAGAAGAACTTAATGCAATTCAGATGGCTCCAAAGGATAGATGAACACGTCAAAGTTCAGTGTGGAGTTTATGACGGGAGCTTGAACGAGGGTTTTTTGAGAAAGTACATCTGCTTGAACAAAACTCAGACTCTGCATATTTAGAAAGAACAAGAAATTTCGATTGCTTACTAAATTCAGTTCACACGAAACCCCATAGTCGCTAAGAGCGCGCTTCACATTTGGCCAGATTTCCTGCAGATACTTCTCTGGAACATAAAAAAAACAAAAGCGAACAGTGACAAATGAACACAAACAACAACACCAGCAAAGGGCATAAGAAAAGTGTGTTCTTTATCATTTTAACCTCGGTATTGAGGGAAGAGAGTGGAGAACGAACTGACTTCCAGCATTCCGCCCTCATTCCAGGAGGGATCGAACTTCTCGATCGTCCAACGGTCGATATTGGGATCATCGTCCCAGGGCTTGGGTTTATCGTGCTTCCCCTTGTGCTTTGCTTTCCTCTTTACTTCCTCTACTGCGCCGCCGGCGGAGCCCGAAGTTTCAGCCATCCCCAACGCTGAAAGGAGGCTACAACTGGACCGCAAGACATGCCATTTAAAGGAATGGGCCGGTCAAGGGAAAAATTATTTTTTTCTTTAAAAAGTGTTGCATTATTGGACGAAAAATTATTTTTTCTTCACTGGTTATTGCATGGAGGAGTTTTTGTTCCATGGGATATATGAATGTTTTGAAGGAGCCACCATATTGATAATGGAGAGGAACCAGGTTAAGCATTAGGTCAAATTTTTTAAGGAATAGAGGGATCACTCTTCTTTTATGTCTATTTCCTCATTATTTTTACCTCATCATCATGGAAGCATGAGGATCCCTTGGGATTGTAAAGGGGTTCTTGGTATCCTTAATGAAGATAATTAGTTGCTAATTGAGGTTATGAAAGATATGAGTTTAGTTTAATGGTCGGACTACATTTTTTAAGCATGGATCAAATTACTTGACTTCCTTGTGTGCTTCTGGCTGTTTCTCGTCTACACATCGATATGAGCAGGAAAAAAAATGTACGAGGGAGTTCGATAGAATCCCAAGGGTAGATAACACTCTTACTACCGATATAATAATTAATGATGGCATCTAAAAGTTTTCATGTGACATGATGAAGAAACTACAACTTATTGGTTACGCACAACTTGAAACCTTGCAGTTGATTAACGACTCGTAAGATTGATGATTACATGAGTATAATTCTAATTAAGGGTCGAATCCCAAAGAATTATGTTTAAAACTTTCTAAGCTTTGACACGCGAACAACTTTGATTATATTGTTGAAGATAGTTTTTTAGATTTCTAGAAAATGATATAGTTACAAAGATAATTGCAAAATATTTTTGTGGAAGTAAATGTAGTCCAACTATCATGTCAATGAATCCAATCTCTTCAAAATCTTTTGCTCTCTCTCTCTCTTCTCTACTTTCTATAGCATGGAGAGTGGAGGGCGAGTATGTGAATGAACCTTCTATGCTAGCTATTTTTTATGACAATGGACATGATCCCATCTGTAAACCTATTCTCCATGCCAATAAAAGGACTTGGATGCAATTTGGCCAAAGCCTGTTGTGCAAGTACTTGAGTGGAAAGCTATCATGGACTTGAAATATAACACACTAATAGATTGTAGATAACCTGCAACTTATACCAAGATGACATGATTATTTATGTATTTTTAGACATAATTCATATCCTTCCAATTCATGTTAGCATACTTTGAGTGCATATTCATCATTCTATGCAAATTATATCAAAAATCTCAAAATACATTATTATAAGGGATAATCATGTATAAATCAAAGATGAAATTCGTAAATAGATTATCCCCATTTATGTTTGGGATTTTATTTGAGTTTAAAATGCAAATAATAAGAGAAATTTTGTAATATACATTAATCTATTTTCCTATTTTAATTTTCAAAGAAGATGAGTATCTTTTTTAGTTAAAAATTCATTCTCTTGTTATTTAGTAAATTAAGATGCATATAATAATAGATTTGTAAATTTGTGATCAAACAAAACAAAAGATTAAAAAAGAGTCCTATTTTGCAAGTTATGAATTTTTTAGGAATTTTTCTAGAATTTTTTTGGATTTTTTTATAAAATTTTTTGAATTATTATTTTTATTAATTTTAATTAAAATCATTAAAAATTAAGTTAAAAGTGTCGATTGATGTGGCAGCTAGTGTGACGACCGCGCTTGCATGTCACCAAGTGGCGGAGAGTGGGTGTGCCACATGGCACACGTGACATGTATTATAATGTGCATTATTAAGGGTTAAGCGCCCTTAATGAGCCAATTTTATTTAATTAGCTCGCAGCCCTTTATATCCGTTGTATCATTGCTATTTTTCTAATGTGGGACTATGTGTGCTTTTATTTTATAACACACCACATGGCGCATCGAGGAGCATTTGATTTTTGGATTTAATCAAGACTATCAATGATCACTTAAATGGGGGGAGGGGTAGGGGTGGAGAGTACGTGGTAGCATCTCAATGGACATTGATTCGTCTTATTTAATGGGAAAATCTTAGCTATTGATATGAGGAGTTATAATAGTCAAGATTTAAAGTGTTTTATGCATTGGATCCTAATTAGATGATTGTGATTCGGCAACGCTCTCTTTTTGCGAGGATACATGGCATGAGTCTAGCTCTCCAATGAAGATCAAATCGTTGGGACTTAACCAGAATGATTCACCTCTTTGGATTCCATCCTGACCGTTGATTTCATCAAGGAGAAGATCTGATAGCCACGTCTAATTTTGAAATCTTATAAATTCTCTCTCTTTGAACGGTGTATTCATTTTTTGATTTTAGATCAATTTAACCTTATGGAAAATATAATCCTTGAATATCTTGTTTTGATCCTCTTCTAAACTCAACTCCACACTCAGGGAGTTCGTGAAATCAACATTTCATTGAGGGAGGAGAAGACTTCACTACTTGAACTCTGGATTTTTGTTTTTCCAAATGCGAAATTAAAAGCCTTAATCTGGTCATTAATTGGATCATTTTGTTCAAAATTTTGAGTTAGATTACTTGCTTTCCTCCTAATCGTTCTTCTTATATCATTAAATTTTAATTTTAAGTCATATATTAGATTAATTTTAAGTAGTTTTATCAATTTCTCTCTCTTCATGATTAATTTTTCTGTCTTTACTTTGCACTTTGATTTCTCTGCAGATATAAGTCCAAATCAAGTGATTTTTGATTTAGTGAATTCATCTTTGAGTACTTTATAGAAATAAAAAATTTCCTAATTTCTCACCTCAATTCATCATCCAATTTTATTGAATTTGAAGATGTCTCAAAAAAATTTCCCTTTATGTAGATTTGATCCTTACTCACCATTATGCTAATTAATTCCTAATGAAATCCATAATTGAATGAGTTTGGAAAATATTTTGATGCGTGAACGTGTGTTTTCAATGACTGCATGATCATGCTCTATCAATCATCAAACTTGGGAGGTGTTTCCTCATTTGCATGATTTCAATTATTACTTGGAGATGGTCTTTTGACTCAAGTACTTGACCCATTTGTTTGCTCAAAGATTTAATCAAGCCCATGGCACTAACATCAAGTAGAAATTTTCCATTGTGGTTCTCTATGTGGCCATTAATCAAGATTAGCCTCTGCATCACCTTTATGTCTCCAATGCTTTATGTGTGGAGACTTGACTCAACACATTTTAATGGAGCAAAATCTTGGGTATGTTATGTAATGGGGGAAGTTGAAGGCATGTCATCTCAAATGGGCTACATAGAGCTTGAAGAGAATTTTTCAAGCATGCTTTCATAAGTTTAGCTAGCTTATGATTGAACATGGTTTTTTCATGTGCGATGTGGATCCCACTATCTTTCGTAAATGGACTATAGCCCGAAGGGTTATACTCAAAATTTCTGTGAATGCCATATTAATTACTAAGAATGATTGATTTATAAAATTCATTGATAGTATATTTGGGTTATACTTGGGTCACTCTTCCCACGTATCATATCTCTACAACACTTTCCTCTCCTCCTACGAAGAAACCTTGATCATTCTAGGCTTTTGCAATGCTAGTGCGAGGACCACTTGAGAAAGAGGGATTCTAGTCTACTTAGGGTACCAATTGATACGACATTTGGTAATGTTTTTGAAGATAGAGATTTAAAATAAACAAATATATACCAAAGAAATACAAATTTCACAAAGATAGTGGAAACAAGTGAAATGCACAAAGATTTAGACAATGATTCCAAGTGATATATAAATTTTAGTAATTTGGACAACAAAACTAGATCAAAAGATAAAAATGGGTGTAGATTTATAAAATAGACAAAATACCCCTAGATCGAGCCATAGACTATGCAAACAAGGCAATAAATGACTTATAAACTAAAGAGAGAAAATGATGTGGGATGAGAAAGAAAGTCATAATTAAATTCATAATAATCAATTTAAATGTTAAAATAAAACCATCTAGGCACCATCATGATGGGAGAATCCATGGCTAATCTAAATTTGTTGATAGATCAATCCAATTATTTCTAGATTGAGGCTTCTCTAGCATGATTGCATTATACAAACCTTCAAAGTTCAAGAGAGAATTACCCCTCAAAATGAATACTCCTAAAACTATTCTTCTTAAATCTGAAAAAAAAAAACAAGACTAGAATCACTAGAAATCACCAAACTATAATGACATAGATTATATTTAAAGTATACGTCAAAGGATGATGATTGTACTACAAAATGAAGAGTTTCTTAAGAAGATGGGTCAAGGCCATTTTGAGCTATTAGCTTACCCATTTGAGGGGTGATTGATGGATATTATGTGATCTGTAAGCGAATCATACTTTCATCTTTCATTTATATTCATTGAAATAATTTTTTATTCATTGCCATTGTTATGTGATGTTTGAAATGAAGTCCATGAGCATATGTAATGACTAAGTGAATTATAATGAGATATAATATAGTGATCACTAGTCTTTAAACATATGCTCTAAACGTTACTATTCATGGGATATTCGACAAGGATATCGAATTATCCAAAAAAATAATACTATCTGATCCCACTCATGTGATGAGCATGATTGATCATGTGGCCATCGGTGTGGAGACACCGAAGATAGATAGTGGGTGCTCTTTGGAGAAAGAGTTCACTGAATTGATCAGTATGAATCCCTGAATGGTATTATGCCAAACTATCAATCAAGTTGATTCATGTCACGGTTGTGTACGTGATCTTTTAACTTGAGACACCTAAGACATCTTGTGGATGGATGATCGTGTTTTGACTATGACTTATGAATCTCTAGCTACGGGATCTCCAAAACATCATAGATTGGAGACGACATGAAGTCCTCGAAGGTGATTGTGTGGTCAAGATATGATCATCTGCCCTCGGTATATTAGGAGATTGACTCAAGGAATGAGATGTGATTAAATCCTTGGCCAAGGTAGTGTAAATGTTAGAGAAGTTGTTCTCGATGATTTCCTACTCATAACAGTACTAAATTGAGTGATTGATAAAATGCAATATTAACATGATAATACACGATTATTAATACAAATTAAGGCATAAAACATTCCATATGTGTGCATGTTATCATACTTTGAGTGCATTTCTATCATTTCATGCAATTTTAAGTTATAATCTCAAAATGCACTAATTTAGGGATAATTATGCATAATTAAGAATATATTTTATAATAGATTATTCCCATATAAATTTGAGATTATAATTGAGTTTCAATGTTAAATAATAAGAGAAAATGTTTATATACATTCATTTATTTTTCTAAGTTTTGTTTTTTAAAGAAGAAATGAGTGTATTTTTGAAATAATAATTTTTTCTCTTGTTATTTAAATATTTTGAATTTTTATAATGATAGATAATTGAATTTCTGATCCAATGAAAAAATCTAGGTTAATTTAGAGTTGTATTTGAAATTTATGAATTTTCTAATTTTTAGGGATTTTTCTAGAATTTTTCTGAATTTTTAATGAATATCTAAGGATTTTACATAATTAAAAATTGATTTTCTGAATATGTTATAACACGCAGGTGACGTGGCGCGATCAGAGTGTAGGTGATTTTCTGAATATTCTCTAACATGATTTATAAATCGATCGCGATGCGATCGGACGGTCGAGGCGAGGAGGCGACTTGGCAGCGTGAGAAGCATCCGATTGCGTGAAGATTTAAAGGCCGTTGATCTTCACTTAAATCGATTGGACATGTGGCAAAATCAGGGTTCACCGGATTGTCTTAATCTCGACCATTGATCGCAAGAGTTATAATGGTCAATATTAAATCGCGAGAAAACGCATTTAATGCGTTCGATCAAGATCCAACAGCGACGTTTCAATGCATTTTATAACGCACGACAACGTGGCTTCATCTAAGCGCTCCATCTGCGATCCAACAGACGGGACTTAACGACAACAGTTCGTATTAATGTGGTCAATCAGAGCCGTCGATCGGACGGTTACGCCCAAAATCACTATAAATTGAGATGTTCTTCGACATTTTGATGTATTCTTGGAAGATTTCGCTCAATTGATCTATCTATACACATCCTTGAATCTCTCGCTTCTAATAACTTCTAGACTCGTTTCCGCGTCCACGGAGTGATTAAAAGTGAGATTTTGTCGATCGATTGAGGAGAATTTGTCTCTTGAACACCGACGATCGTTTTCAAAATCGCGGAATAAAAAGCCTTGAATCCGGCGATTAATTGGATCATTTCGATCACTATCTCGGGTTAGATAATGTGTTTTCCTTCTAATCTTGCGTCATGTATCATCAATTTGTAATTTAGGATTGTAATTTAATTAAATTAAGTCTTTTATTTTTTATTTTCTTCTTAATTCCGTTCAAAAATTTCGAATATTAAAAGTGATTATTTTCACATTGCTCTTTGATTTCTTCGCGAATACTAATCCAAACCGATGATGACAGGGTTCCATGAAGGAGTTCTGATAAACTACATATCTCCTAGGACACGTGGTGTAGCTTGGCACCCATCGAGCTAGCGACTCAACTCGTCAATTAGATTAAATCGATCATTAGCCAATTAATCTATATCTTGGTATAATTAATTGATAAGGAAGACTAATAAGTGTTATTGGGTCGATGTCGCCATATGTTGGCGAGATATATAGACCTAGAGGGTCAAACACATAAATCAATAGATGTCGGTGGATATAGACATAATAAGGGTTTTTGTGAAAAATTCACATTCCTAAAGTCTATAAATAGGGGGAGGATGACTATAATAGAGGTTCCCATGTAAGCTTAGTGTAACTTCTCTCCTCTCTTCTCTTCCTCTCATGGTGATGAGTGTTCAAGAGGAGATCCAATCTTCCCGAGACTGTGTGAATACCGCTAGAGTTTGGATGCTTGAAAATTTGAAGAACTCTTTCAATTGATCCTTGTAAGTATAAATTTTATTCTATATTAGATGATAAGATCATCTAGAATGGAGGATGAGATCATATATTCTTAGTGCTTCAACTTTGTTGAATGTTTTGATTCAACATCTTCCACTGCAACTATTGTTTTGATCAAAAATTTGGAGAGCTTGTCGAGCCTCATATCCCAATAGGGACAACTAGAAAAGAGGTCATGTCACACATTCACCAAAAAGGATAGAGAGAGTGGATTTAGCGATGCAAGAAATTTCAGCTTCCCGAGTAAAAGAATTAAAAACTTGAATGGCAAGAATCATTGATGTGAAAAGATGTGTGTGTGTTTGCTTCTCTTGTACTTTGGTTATTACACTTTATTCTATTACTCAATCATAGGCCTAGTCTAGTGGCCTTACATATTTCTTCATATTCATGCTATCTTATTCTCTATTCTCACATGGTATTAAAGTACTAGAGTTCTCCCGAGGCTCATTTTTATTCATGCCTCTTGTTCTCCTTCTAATACTGCCATTGTGATCCTTACTCAAGAGCTTTCCAACTCTAGTAAGCATGCTTTGATAAGAGTTGATTTGGGGCCCCATTTGTCATCTCTTAGTTTATGTGCATTGATTTATTTTTCCCAAGAAGAATCTTCGTCAAGATCTATAACATAGTATTTTTTTAGTTTTTCAATCATTTGAGTGCTTTTTTAGACATCATATCATCTCTAAATCAACATTTTTGACATTAGGTCAGCGCTCAATGTTAGAGGCATCAACATCACTTTCAAAGAAAATATTCCCATCATTTTTCATTGTATGAGATCTTAGGAGTAGCGATCAATCATTTGCAATGGTGATCAATCATTGGTGTTGGATCCTACTTTTTTGGAAGTCAAATCCAATTTTTCTAATCAAGTGTTACCATGTTATCTCATTGTACATCACATTTGTCATTACTCTTTATTCAAGCTCTACTAGATCAACTATAATGGGTTTCCCTAGCACCTTAAATCACCTCATATTAGATCGGAGAATATTAGATCCTCATTAGCCAAAGCCTAGTTGCTTATTGGGTCAACTCCATGGTGCATTACATCACAAAAGGCCTCTTTTCACTATTCTTGAAATAATTTTATTATTTTAGCTATGATTTTATTGATTCAAAGGCCAAAACATCAAAGACAAAGTATCGATAGACTGGTTTGCTCATGCCTGGTTTGAGGTTAAGGGCATGTTTCTACTACTTGAAACCTATTGGCATATGAGGCTCGATAGACTCTCAAAATTGTGATCAAAACACTAAATACAATATAAGACATTAAAACAAACATCCAAAACAATGAGGCACTAAGAATCAATGATCCTATTATTTAGTAAATATTACAATATATAGAAGGTTCATCGGAGGAGTTCTTAGAGTTGTTAAAGTGTCTAGCCTCTAACAATATCCACATGATCATTGGACATTATATCTCCTCTTTAATGCTTGTCACCAAGAGAGAAAGAGGAGAGTTTCTAATAAGGTTGGTATTGGTACTCTTAATTATGGTCGTTCTCTCCTTATTTATATATTTGGGTATGTAAAAATTTTCATAAAACCCTTAGAATTATATCTAAATCCACCAATGTCTATCAAACTTATGTATGTGACCCTCTAGGTCTATATATCTTGCTAGTTAATAACTCTATAGACCTAACATCACTTATTTGTCAAACTGAAAAATTAACAATATAAACATATAATTTAATTAATTGAGGATCAATTTAACCGACTCAACAATTTGAGTTGCTAGCCCATTGAGTGTCAAGCTACACCACGTGCTCAAGGAGATATGAAGTGTATAAGAACTCCCTTATAGAAGCTTTCCATCATTGATTATTGTGTATATATAATCTTTTATCTGCATGAGACTCATGAGTGTCTTAGGGTATGGTAACTATCAAATTCCCATCAGTCACTCAAGTTAGTATGCATGTATAGAAGAAATCATCAAGAATAACTCTTATAATATTTTATTGCCTTGTCAAAAGCTTAACTTGATCTCATTCCTTGAGTCAATCTCCTCAAATATTGAGAGCAGATGATTACATATTGACTACACAATCACCTTTAAGGACTTCACGTCTATTGTAGCCAATATATGACATATTAGAGACCTTGTGACTATAGATTTGTAATTCATAATCAAAACACGATCATCCATCTACGATATTTTCTTAGTGTCTCGAGTCAAAGAACCACGTACACGATTGTGATATTAATGAAGCTGTTTGAGAGTTAGGTATAATATCATTCAAGGATTCATACCAATAAATTTAGTGAACTCTTTCTCCAAAGAGCACCCACTATCTATCTTTGATTTCTCCGCATTAATTACTATAAGATCAGTTATACTCATCATATGAGTTAGATTAGGCAATGTTGTTCTTTTAAGATAATTTGATATCATTGTTGGATATCCTTTGAATAAGAATATTTAGAATATATGTTTAAAGATTTGTGATCATTATATCATGATCTCATAATAATTCACTAAATCATTGCATATGCTCAAGGGATTCATTGAAAACGTTACACAAGAGTAACAATAAATAAATTTCATTTTAATAAAATATAAACAAGATATGTGAAAATGTGATTTGGCTTATAGGCCACATAATATCCAACACTAAGTCATCCCCCCCCCCAAATGCATTGCTCAATGATTTCTAGTGAGTGGCTCATCATGGCATAAGAACCAAGGTTGTTTGCTTCATGGATTCTTTAGCACATATTGGGGATTGATCATATTTTCCCCAATTAACACATATTCATAGATCCTTTAATTGTTTGTGAATTTTCAAAGAATATGATTCAAGGATCGGGAAGAATTATGACAAACTTTAAACTTTACAAAAATTTCATTAACAATAATTGATTTAGCTATTTAATAAAAAAAATGATTTTTTCCCAACTAACACCCTCAACCTGAAAATTTTATTGTCCTCAATAAAACCTTCATGTGTAGGTGAAGATACAATGCTGCACCAGGTTATTGGAAATTATTGGAAAAATGGGTTTAGCAGAACTTAAAAACCATTTTTATCCATGGGGTATTTAGATGCTTGTGGCGACATTGTGGCTTGGGTTCTTTCTTTATTTAGCATTTGCATCACCAAAGCCAAGATGAAAAGACAAAAAGAAAAATAAGTAGTGAATCATTGGGTTGCCTCTCATAGAGTTTTCAAGGTAAGCATTTTCGTTGAAGATGCATTTTCATCATATGATCTATTTGAAGTCTAACTAAAATATGTAAGGCTCTTCCCAAAAACTTTACATTCTTGAAGAACTGCTTTACTTGTTGTTGTGACCAATGTATGGGTGACCAAATAGTTAACGATACAAGAAAAAAGGGTGGGTTGATTGAAATGGCATACTTTGCTCATCTAGAAATGTGTATCCAATCTCTCCATGCATCATGGTTAAAAGGCATGCTAATTGGTCAGCTATTGCATTCTTGTTGCCCTTTTATCCTTAATTTCTAGATTAATCGAGGCTTGTGGTCGTAGAAAAGTAGGTTTGTGCATCAGTTAGAGTTTTACTTGCACAATAGATGGTCATCAATTTCTTATTTTTCCTTTGAGACTCAAAAACTCCAACGACATAGTTTGAAGCATCAGATATAATCTCAAAGGGTAGATACCAATTTGGGCATTATTGGATGTGTGCCTTAACCAATGTTTGGTTCAAATTGTTGAACGATTATTTCCCCTTAGCATCAACATAGAAATCCTTATCCTTACTAAGTATGATAGTCAAAGGCTTGGAGGTTATAGCAAAATCTCGAATGAATCTTTGGTAAAGACCCACATGCCTAAAGAATCCTTGAAGTTCTTTTTGCGAGATGGGTAGTTTAAGATTTTAAATTATCCACCTCAAGCCCTCTTTCTAAAACGTGTCCCAAAACTTCTTCCTTTGGGACCATAAAATGGGATTTATCCCAATTCAACCCCATTTGTTTATCTACAAAAATTTTCAATATCCTCATAAAATGCATTAGAAGTCATCAAAGGTCTACTTGAAAACAAATAATCATCAAGGAAGACTTCCAAAAATCCCTATAAAAACTTGGACAATAATGTCATCATGCATCTCTAGAGGCTTGTTAATGCATTATGCAACTCAAGGAATCATCCAAAGAAAAAGTACCAAATTATAGTCTTTTTCTTGATCCTCAAGATAGATAGTGATTTTTTTTATATCTTCTATAACTTACACCCTCATGGGTCATCACATTTGGGAGTTGTTTCCTCATTTTTTTTTTATTCCAAAACTTTAAAATCAAGTATAATGCACATGGGACCATCATCCAACCTATTTAGTTGCATAGGGATTTACTTAGGCCTATGGGAATGGCTAGGCCTAAGACCTTTTCTCTTGTGGTCTTTCTCAACTCTATTCGAGTTCACTCTTTGATGATCAATCAATATTAGCCACTTTATCATCTTGATATATACAATACCTTTTTTATTTAGGCCTGAGTAAGCAAGTATTTATGGAGCAGACTCACAAGTTTGTTACCTAGAGGGAGAAGTCTAAAGAATGTCATCTCAGACTTGCTATATATGGCCTTAAGCCAATTTTTGGGTCATGGAATGATTATCTTAGCCAACTTGTGATCAAACATGGTTTTATCATGTGCAATTTAGATCCCAATATCTTTCATAGACAAACTCTAGTCAAGAGTATTCTACTTGCAATATCTGTTAATGATATTTTGATCACTACAAATGATTGAGACAAGATTGTTAAAACAACACAATATTTGAAATGACAATTCTCTATTTGAGATCTAGAAAAACCTTGATATCTCTTGTGCATTGACTTTTCAAATCAATGAGGACACATGATACTCAATTGGTGCGAGAATGTTCTAGATCTCTTAAAATTTGGAGTTTAAACTAAGAACCTCCTTGTTTGGAGTCAACCACTTATTTAGGATGCTAATGGATATAGATAGATTGATTAGAAAACTTAAACACTTGAAAACTACTCATCCAAATATTATTCAAATGGGTTGAGCCCTTAAACCAATTTATGCATGAACCATGAGAAATACATTGGTTTGAAGCTTTACATCTCTTGGAAATCTTTGAGTTAAGGCCAATTCACACTTTGGTTGTACATGCGACAAAGGTGATGTGAAGTTCACCTCTACTTAGTGCATGTACTCTGGAGGCAACCTAATTACTTGGCATTACAAAAAGAAAATTGTTTTCTATCATCCATGCACTAAAATACAGCACTAGGCTATGTCTGGTACAATATGTGGGATGGTGTGGATTTGATCCCCTCTTCAAGACGTAGAAATTCCCATTAGCTTGCCAATGCCCATGTACTGCGATAGCTAGTACACCATATTTATTTCCAGTAACCCAACTTTCCATGAGAGCACCACAAATATCAAGGTGGATAGTAATTATATCTGTGATAAGATCCTCAAGGACCTTATCACTCCTTTGCTCATCATTTCATCTTAGCAACTTGTGGTCAACTAGGACTTTAGCCAAAAAATTGGCTTGTTTGAAATCCATCCTCCAATTTGAGAGGGGGTGTGAGTGGGCCTATTTGGGTTCAATAGCACCATTGTAATTACTCTCTCTCCTTTTTTTGATCATAACAATATAAAGAGTAGAAGTCACAATATAAAGAGTAGAAGTCTTCATGAATTTTCATAATTTTCCATAGAAGGAGATTTATCATGAAATACTTGGGAGATTTGTACCTCTTCATTTTGATCATAACAAAGTGGCTTATACATGCTAATATATGATATTTTTATGGTATTGATCACTAAAATTCCTATCTCTCATAGATTTATTGAATTCTGTAATAGTGATCTACATTTCAATTACTTTAGGTTGAATGATCACCCAAAGTGATGTCAAGCCTTTATATTTAGTGATCTCACTATGCAAGTGTAAATGCTTTTATATATGCTGCTTACTGAGAGTTTACCAAGGTTTTATCTGCTTGATTGGGAGCTTTATTATGCCATACATTCTCAATGGCTTGGTTTGAGAAATTCACTTGCATTATAACATCTTTTGGTTCCAAGTATTGCTTTTTAGATCATTTATTCTTCATAAAGTGTAACACTAGTGGTCATATTTTCTTGCAATATAATGTTGATGCCTTAATATTATTGACATAGAATGGCTATGATAAGATATCTCAAACAAGAGAGGGGATATCCAAACTCATTTTTTCTTGAAGGACATGAAAAATTTGAAGTACTTTTATTATTCTGTTTCCTTAAAATCTTGACATGAAGTTGCTATCATAAAGCAGATATGTCTTTATTATCTATAAGAAACCAAAATTTTTGGCTAAAAACCAAAAGTATTGCAAGTCTAATCTAGATGAATTTTTGGGTCTCCACTTACACCTTTTACTAATAAAGCTAATCAATCCAAACACTGATCAATAAGATTTTTTGACTATGGATCCCCTTGATATTACTTTTATTTCTAGTTTGTTGAGATAGTTTATCCATGAACCTAAACGAGTTTAATGGACTAAATGTACGTGTTGTCATTGCCAATGCCATGAAAGCTCTCGAGATAAGAATCAAAGATAGGTTATATATTCAATTAAGCAATGGAAAATTAATTGAAGTCGATACTGTGGCTTTTTATGGTGACAACAAATCTTCTAGATTTTGCGCCCATCTTAATGGCAAGATCGTTACACAATGGTCCAATGCTCGTGGTTGTAGATTGATGTTGCATAAAACTTCCATGTTGATGTGGATACAATCTCTAATTATTGTTCTTGGTAATAAATTTGATACTCATACGAAGATGCATAGCCGCAAATATGCTTTCATTTTTATTACTAACAATAGAACCATTCAAGAGCACACCAAGCATCTAGACGAGGATTGTCCTTGAATTCAAGATAAGGTCTTGCCTGGCCTAATCTTTACTTTGTTTCCTCTATTCTGGATTAGCTAGAAGATATCTTAACCAATAAGCCCTTGATCTTTTACCTACTATTGGAATGTCTTTATGGGACCATTTATCTCCATTTATGTATAGAGATATCTCTACCACCAAAGATAAGAAAGATCATCCGAGCCATTAATTATCCAAGACAAGATTGAATATTCAATATTTTTATGGATCATGAATTGGGAATCAATATTTCTCTTGATCTTATGCAACATGGTATGATGAAGCATGTCGAAATCGATAGGCACTTCACATAAGAAAATTAGATTAAGGGATCATTTGCATTTTGCAATCATTAGATGAAGAACTCCTATCAATCTGTGGATCTCTTAATGGACTATGCAAACCCTTCTTCAAATCCTTGGAAAGAAATCTCTAGATCAAGAATATTCCTTCACTAGCTTCATAAGGGGTGTTAAAATATGGAGCAATTAATGGCAGAAGGAGACCATACAAAAACTCTCGCAATGATGATACTATAAAACTCTTCTTTCAGCGGCATCCCTTCTCCATTACACCCACCACTTCAACGGGTTCTTTCATCGTCCTTGAGAATTGCATCTTTTTTCCATGGATACCATGAAATGACGTTAGATTCATCGTCCGACAGTGACGCCGGCGCAAAATGGACGACAAAGATTTCTATGAGAAGCTTCTTATCTTCGCCAGCGACAGCCTTCCTCGCTCTTCCCCTTCCTCTCTCGACCAGGAGGCCTCCTCCTCCTCCTCATGCTCGCCTCTACTCCCCTCTCCCGTTAAGTCCCCACGACGACTCCTCCCACTTCTTCTCTTACTTGGGTCGTTTCTTATCTACTTTACAGGCCTTCTTGGAGGACGTCTTTCCCTCACACGACGCGTTTCCACGGAGTCCGGCGTCCCTGCCCCAAGAAGTGGCGGCGCCGCCGCCAGCCACGAAGCGACGACGCCGCCGCCAGCCAAGAAGCGACGCCGCCGCGGCGCAGGGATTCGCCGCCCTAAAGAGGAACTGCGGCAGCGGTGCTTCCACTGCGCGACGGAAAAGACGTCGCAGGGGAGGAGAGGACCAGAGGGCCGGGGGAGTCTCTGCAACGCTCGTGGCATCCAGTTCGCAGCTAACCGTCAGCGATTAGCGCCCGAGCATCTCCCGGCGAGAGTGCAACTTTCTCTTCAGAGATTCATTCGAACATTCGATCCACAATCGCAAAGATGAAGGAGGAGCCATCTTATGAGAAATCTTTCCTCCTTGGGTACGAAGCATGAAACGATACTGAAAATGACTGCATGATTGGGTTTTCTTGAAGTTTGAGGATTCAAGAGTCAACGTAAAAAGTCAAAGTCAACTCTACACTCACAAGACAGTGAAAGATTCTTGAAGAATGTAAAAAGGATCATGCTCAAGAATTTCTCTGATTCTTGGTAATGCTTAGAAGATGATAGAAAGAATAATCACAAATTTTCAAAGATTTATGTCCAATAGAAGGCAAGAATTAGGGTAATAAATGGCGTGATTTTCAAGGCACCTCTTGCCTTCCATTTTACCTTGTCCCGATCTATTCTGCTCTAGTCGCCGGAGTGATGATTGCGTTTAGATCGCGATTCCCCTGCGAGTGGAAGCTCGTGTTCCGTCTGCTACTCTCCTGTTTCTCTGTTTTGCTGTCGCACCTTGCTCTGGCTGCTGTACCTCGTTATTTCCCGGTCTTGCCTCTTCTCGTTATGCTCCCCATCTCGGGTGATTATTTTCTTCCATCTCTGCCGTTGTCAGGATTTCCGCCGACTTATCATTTCCTTGTGCCGCAGGCGTGGTCTTGGTTGCGGCGATTGGATTAGGCAGATGTTGCCGGGGTTTAATCGGAATTTCCGCTCATGCTCCCGCTTCAGTTCTATTTCACGGACTCTTCTTGTGGGGCATTTTCGCTTCCGTGATTCGAAGAGGTAGAATCAAAACCCTAGTCTCCATCGAATATTATTCCCTTGGATCCACTCGCCTTTATCCGTTTCAATTCAATCTATTTACAGCCGTCACGACTTTATCGAACGCCGCGATGAATCTTCAGCTCGCGTTGCTCATGGTTGGTCTGTACAGGTGATTTTGGTTTCTTGTAGATGATCATGACCTTCTGGGGCTTCAAGAACTTGAATTTTGGAAGAACTCGACGTTTTTCAGGATTATTTTTAGCGATCCTGGTGCAATTACAGATCATCGTTCCCAATCGGAACTGATTCCCCTCCAATTGCCATCCGAATCCAGACTCCAATCGAAGGTCTGATCTGACAATTTCCGCGTAATCAGAATTTTTCCCCTTCTCATTCGATCACCAATTCAGTCGTTTCTTGATTCAATTAAAATCAGGGTCCTCCGCCTCTCGCGCGCGTGAGATTGTGTAGAACGTGCAACATTCACGTGTTAGGGTTTGATCACCATTGTCCTGCCTTCGGCAATTGCATAGGTACGTGCATTCATCGATTTTCATCCGTGCGTTTCATTCTCCATGCGAGTCTGCGTTCCACGCCCCCTAATTAATGAATTAATTTTGACATTTTTCGCAGGAAGAAAAAACCATCGGCTATTTATGGCTCTTTTACTTGGATTTATCATCGCGGAGGCATCGTATGTACGGTGCGCTATGCAATGTATGGATTTGTTTTTAAATTATTTTAAATACTTTCAATTTTTGTTTTAAAAAAAGGTTTTCTGTAGACATTCGTGATACCAAAAAAATTAAATTTTATTTTTGCAGTTATGTCCGCCAAACTGCTGGGCGATATGCCGCGGGCTTTTGTCATCAGCACGATGATTTTCTCCCTGCTCCAGATCTTCTGGCAGGTACTTGAAAATCAGAGATTATCTTTTTGCAGACTTTTGTGAAAATTTCCTTTGATCTGATCATCTAATCGGTCGAGCAGGCGATCTTCCTGATGTGGCACGTGTACTGCATCTGCTTCAACCTTACAACCGACGAATGGGTTAGCGGGATGATTTACCGATAATTTAAATTTAGATCCCTGAAGATCCAATTTTTGCTCTTGATCTTGAAGATCAACTGGAGGAAGTATCCGGATCTCCAAGAGGATTCCCGATTCCAAATAGGTGATTTTCAATTCAATCAATTTCTCTCTGACTTATTATTTCCTGACGTTTCCTGGCGTCCTGATCCAGATCCGAGGTTCCGGAACCCGTACGACAACGGCGTCTGCTTCAACATCATGGAATTTCTCAGGAACGGATGAGCACGGATTCGAGATTAACGGACGAGCAGAAGGCGTCGACTCTGTGGAGCCGATCTACAGGAAAAGGAATCTTCGGAAGCTCTCTCCACTTGCGTGAAGAGATCTCGCAGACGCAGGCAGGATAACCGCCGTGGGGCGCCTCGTTGAATACGTAAAGCAATCCGTCAGTTCCCGCACATCTCAGACTCGCGAATCGCTCGTCATCTTCCCCTTCGAACATTCGGTGCAGCATTTTGTGAGGCATTTCTCCGATCTCTACGCAGGTCGATCGATCTCCGTCGATTTCCGTTCTCCAGAGCGCGAACGACGGCGGCGATCCGATCCGCAGTCCCGCCAGTATCAACCAATCTCCGCAGGAAACGAGGAACGAGAACAACGCTCCCGGGGGGCGCAAGATCCGAACGCCGCTCCAAGAATGCAGTGATAAATCAAATCGGGCTAACAAGCAGGAGTGGATCCCGAAGATGTAGAAGGAGTTTGTTCCGATCAGCGCGGAGGAAAGCTCCCGGAACGAGTAGCCTGAGAATTCGTGAGGGAGAGGAGCGCAGCTCAGCCAGGTATTGGAATGGGCATCGAAGATGTCCACGGCGCGCTCCTCTTCGATGTTGACTAGTCCTCCAAAGAATCGCACGCCGCCGGCGAAGATGAATTTTGTTGTTCCCTGGCGGTTGAGAACTCCGATAATCGGATTTAGCCGGGAAAATCTCAGCGGCGGAGTTTCCAGCCAGATCTGGTCTTCGCACGTGCGGAGGAGGGGCGTATAGCAGAAAGTGGAGCGTGCGGTGCGTGCGAAGAGGAAGCCGCCGACACCGACGTGGCAGTTGTCGACCGGAGGGAGGAGGATCCATTCGTTGGAGGCGGGATCGAAGGCGAAGGCCTGGTTGCGGCGGACCTGGATGTTGTTCTGGCCGTAAAAGAATAGCCAGGGAAACCTGCTGGCGTTGGAGACGCGGGAGGCGAAGGAAGGATCGTTGATGATGGATTTCCAAAATTTGCAGACGGCGCCGGAGACGACGGTCGATTTGAGGGGAAGGAGGGAGAGGATCAACTCCGTGAGGTCGGTGCTCAGGTTGGCCCAGTTGCAGATGGAGCCGGAGCAGGCGGGGAAAGTCGAATCGGAACTCTGCTGCTCCATTGACGATTCTCCGGATTGGTCAATTTTCCTATGGCGGAAGGGAGAAGAAGACTGTTGCTTGTGGTGAACTTACACTGTTGCCCTTGATCGATGATTGGACGAACCCGGTATGGTAATCATTGCTGTTCTGAACGGGGAATCTGACAGTAGGGCCCCTGAATAATCCTTAAATCCAAAGAGTATGATGCCCGTAGCACATTCCATGAGTCAACGAAGCTTCAAGCAGGCTCAAGAGGAGGTGAGATTAATTACATAAAATTGTCCCAAAATCAAGAGGATTGATTCAAGGGGGATTTGGCCTAAATAAACCTCAATTCATTTCCCTGAGAGAAATTCACAAAACTGAAGAAGGGCACCTTCAATTTCAAGTTCTCTCTCCTCAAATCCTACTTTGAAATTCTCAAAATCTGTCCATGGGTACTAAAATTGTAGAGATCAATCCGAAGCCTCCAAATTTTTCCCAAGATCGTTATCAACATCCATGCATTGATCAAGCGTCAAGCAAACATTGAAGAACCTAGGCAAGCAAGCAAGCAAGCAGACTTTGTTGCTGGCGTTTTCTTGATCTTTAGTGGTGTTTAGGATATCCTTGAATTTCTTGCAGTTGGTCGGCCTTCAAATATCTCCTCCATTTCAGTACCTCTTTAACTCTGAATGAATCAGTTTCTCTGACATTCCCCTCTTTATCTCTGATAAATCTAATAAATCAGTAGGTTCTAGGGTTTCTCTTTATCTTTATCTTCAGTAGTAATAATCAGTTTCTCTTTATCTCTAATAAATCTATGACATTCCCCTCTTTGCTTAAGAGGAAACCCGAGCGGTTCTAGGGTTTTACAATGCCAATGTGAGGACAGCCCGGGGCAAGTGGGCACCATTGCAATAGAATAACCCTTGGGTACTCTGAATTTGTCAATAGGTTGAAGAACCCTGGTGACCTACCAAGTGAAAATGCATGCAATACTATCTTGATGCCATGGACTCCCCTCTTAAAATATATTAAAAATAATAAAATTAAAAAAAAATCCATGAGATCTTTAAAAGTTTGAAAAGGTCTTCTCCAAATATACATCATTTTTCATAATTTTTTTGGATTTATTAGAAATTTTATTTTTCTTCATTTTATATAATTGAAAATTAAATTGTAAAAATGTAGTGTTAATCATGAAAACTAATTTGATTTAAACTTGAGAAATTGGGTTTAGTGCTTGGGATAGTAGAACTTGAAAAAGGTCAAATATATTTATTATATAAAATCATCTTGAAATGTCATTCAAAGTAGAAAAAAAATGATAGTATGCATGATAATCACATGAATTATTTATTTAAATGAGTTAGTTATCGTGTGAATTTGTGCGTGACATGCATTTTATCACTAGATGTCATTTCTTGACTATTCTTGATGAAAGCATGGGTTAATATCTATTGTGAAATTTTTTTTAAATTTTTTTCCATATGAAGATTCTAGAATCTACTTCTTATTTGACTATGGGATTAGTGTATGCCTTTGATACTTGTGGGTTACTTGCCTTCAAGAAGAGTTCTTGGATTGCTTGATGGATATTATGCGACCTATAAGCCAATCACACTTCCATGTATATTGTTTATGTTTATTGATATGAAATTTATTCATTGTAATTCTTGTATGATGTTCGTAATAAAGTCTATGAGCATATGCAATGACTAAGTGAATTATGATGAGATTATAATATAATACTCACTAGTCTTTAAACATATATTCTAAACATTCCTATTTTGAGATATTTGAGAAGGACATTGCATTGATAATATTGCATAAATAATGTCATCAAAAGGAACCCTCTCTGCATTGATGATATTGCATAAATTCTTTTGTTTGAGATTCTAGTTCCTCCTTATTCAATGATGCAGTTTTATTATCCACTTCTTGATTGACCATCTTCCCTCTAAACCATTGGTGACAAGGGCCTTATTTGAATTCCTTCTAATGTCTTTAAATGTGTTGCCTTCATCCTTGATCTATTTCCAGCCTTGATAAGATTTTTCCTTGTTTCATCAAGGTTGTATATTTTTTTATCCGCATAATCAAGACGTACAATGCATAATTCACTAATACTAAACAATGAGGTTTCTTCTAGTGTAACCATCAAACATACAATTCATACATGCATTTACATGATTATGAACTACTTTTATTGATTAATTTATATAATTTCAATTCATTTAATAACAAAAGTTCATGTGTTTTGTGTATATCATATGATATACATACTTTGTTTTTTTAGATTATGTGTCTTTGACCTTTCTAGGTCAAAGATTTAAAATAATTTAAAATTCAGTATGTTCTTGAGAATTCAGATTGCAAGACATGGATAATTAGAGAAAAAAAGAATGAAATAAGAAGAAAGGAAGCAAGAGAGTTGAAGTCAACCTTCTTTGACTATGTTGAATTTTAATATCCACTTAAGTGAAATAAACTTGTTTTCTCCTTATTCACATTTTTAGTTTTAGGAGAAATTACATGATAATTTAGAATTTCAATTCTTTATTTTTATTTTTCAAATTTTATTGAAGAGAGACTTCTATTTTGAAAATTATGAATTTTACTACTATGAATAAAATTATTTTTATTTATTTTCAAGGGATCCCACCTAGCAACATCACATGTTGCCTTAGTGCATTGATTTGGTGGCAGCCCCAAGCAACATCACACCATTGGTCAAAGATTGCACTCACGTCACATATGCAATTGACCAAATTAAAAAAGACACCGGTTCATTAGATCTCTCTTGGTTGACGTGTGTTCTATGCACATTTTCTCTTTGATGGAGCTCAAGAAGTCAAGATTTCAGTGAGAAATTAGGAAGAATTTGTTGTATGAATGCTAACTTCTATCAAGAGGTTTCTAGATTTCTCGGATTTGGAGAGACAAGCCCATAATATGGTCGTTAATTGGATCAATTTCTTTGTGTTTTCACATTAGTTGGGTATTATTTTCACAAATATAGTTTGATTTAATCTTAGATTTTCTTACATTCCTAGATCAAGATAAATAATTATTTTCATCATTTTCTCTCTCCTAATAAGTTATTTTCTCTAGACTCTCCCCTCCCTATGATTTCTTTAGATTTGATTCACTAGAAAGATCCCAATATTTATCTTCCTAAATAAACCATTTCCCCCCACAATCAAAAATAGTTTATTACCCATTTCAATCAAATTTATATGAGTTTCAATGACTGTTTTTTTAAATATAATTTTCAATCACAATCATAATTAACTATAAAATTGAGTTAGGAATAATTGTTGATTCATGATTACATTTATTAATTGGCCACATGATTTTTTCTAGTTATCTTCTTCTTTCAATCTGCAAAACTTTCTCCCCAACTCCTCCACTTCCCTTCCCTTGACACCCTTTTTGTGATATTTCTAACATCACAAGTACAAATCCAAATTCCATATCTTGTCAAGTCTAATTTTTAGTCCCTGTCAACGCTTCCTCAGTCAAATTTACATGAGCAATCATCATTACCACAAAGTTGTTTACATCTCTTGTGCTTGCAGAACATAAACATTATTGTATCAAATAATTTCTAATCGATTTAGGATGAACATCTTTCACTATATTTTTCATGCCTCTTCCACCAACCTTTAATCCATTAATTCTCAAGAATTATAGTGAGAAATTACAAGAAGCACATTAGAAACTCTCTATGGTTATTGAGATTGTGGGATTTTTGTCATAAAATAGTAGGGATTTTTTACCTCATCTTAATGATGATAATATTGTGATTCTAATGTGGGGTTATTCTGTAAAGTATAATCTTAAAGGCACAATGAGTTAGTACAATGAAAATTTGGTGCCTCGTGGCTTTACCCGATCTTACGTTATTAAAATATGAAAAATATGAATATTTAAAGTTTATGGATTTTTTTTTCTAATTTCATTTTATTTTTAGATATTTCCAAGAATTTAAAGGTCAAGAAATGGGAGGCCATGGTAGTGGTAGTTTACATGGTAGGGGATTCAAGGTGTTAGCATGCTCGCGCAACATGCAAGAGCCTATGTGTCACCTAAATGGGTTGTAGGCTGGTGCACTTAAGAAACACAAATTTGGTGTCTTTTTGGCACCTTCTTATAGTTATATGGAATGAAGGATATTATGCCCATTGGGAATTTTTTTATATCCAATCAATTGCTCCAAGATAAATTTTTTAGTTATCTTATATGACATTTCTTTGTTTTTCTCCATGTGGGACTAAAAAGTAATTACCAATGTGGCAATAGATCAATGGATATATCCTCCCCTCCCTATTACCCTCTATCATGAATGAAGGATCATCAATAGTATAAGTCGCTACTGTCGTGACTATAATCTTATACATAAGATGTATTCATAAACAAGTAGGCAACATAAAATACATCTCACATGCTTATAGTCTTATACATGAGATGTCTTCATCAATGAGTAGGCAGCATAAAATACATCTCACATTGTAAACACATTGATTGAATAGAGATTAACCAATATTGATAAAGTTAAGTATTTGTCATTACCATGATACCATTACATTATCTTATGAAATAGGTTTTATCTTAGCATTGTACCTAGTAGTGCTTGGTAAAACATTTGGCATATGGATACACCCTTGGCCAACTCTCCAATCTTGACATCATCTTTGCCCTATCTCATTGTAGCCTAGTGATAACATGCAATTTATACATAAATTTACATGATTATTAATACAATTTAAGGCATTAAATATTCTATTTGTATGCATGTTATCATATTTTGAGTACATTTCTATCATTTTATGTAATTTTAGGTTATGATCTAAAAATATAGCATTTTGGGGATAATTATGCATAATTCTCATAATATAATTTTATTCTCATTTATATTTGAAATCATAATTGTATTTTCATGATTTAATGATAAGAGAAAAATATTTTATTTACACTCATGTACTTTTCTAAATTTATTTTCTAAGAGGAATGGGTGTATTTTTGAAATAAAAATTAATTCTCTTTTTATTTAAATATTTAAATTTTTATAATGATAGATAATTCAATTTATGATCCAACAAAAAAAATTTGGATTAATTTAGAGTTGTATTTCAAAAGTTATGAAATTTTCCAATTTTTTTGGAATTTCCACATGTGGCGGCGTTTGTGCGTGACACGTGTGCGCAGGTGTGTGCGCACGTGTGTGCGTGTGAGAGTGATTAGTGGGTTAAGCATTCGTTAAGGACTTTACACGAACCCACTAATATGTCATGTCTTATATAGTAGATTAAATCTCAAAATTTATTTCGTGTGGGATTATTAATGTTTGTTTTTAGCTATAGGTGACGTGGCGCAATGAGAGATGTTTGATCGTGCGGTTAAATCGCGTGCGCCAGATATCACTTACTCGTAGGGGATATGTGGCGACATCTGATTAGGCGACGATTCGATTCAAAGCGATTTGATCTCAATCGTTGATCTGGGGAGTTATAACGGTTGAGATTAAATGCGCCCGATGGACACATGGATTCGTTGAGATCGTCCGATGAAGACCGAATGGACATCATCAAACGGCGCCTCTTCTTCGCGCAACGTGGCGAAATCTAGATGCTTGATAACATGCTAATTAAATATAAAAATATATGATTATTAATGCAAATTAAGGCATAAATCATTCCATTCTAATGCATGTTATCAAATTTTTGAGTTTTTATCTATTATTCAATGAAAAAGTTATTATAATATCAAAATGTATTAAATTAGGGTTAATTATGATGAATTAAGGATAAATATTATCATAACCCATCTTTAATTGAGATTATAATTAGTTTTTAAGGTTAAATAATAAGATAAATCATTTTTATATACACATAAATTTTTCTAAGTTTTAAAATCTAAAAGAAATGAGTGTATTTTTGAAATAGAAATTAAATCTCTTGTTATTTATTAAATTTAAATTTTTAGAATGATATATAATTTTATTTCTGATCAAATGAAATAAATTTGGATTAATTTGGAGTTATATTTTGAAAGTTATGAATTTTCTAATTTTTAGAGATTTTTGTGGATTTTTTTCTGAATTTTTTGGAATTTTTCTGAAGTTTTTTTATTTAAAAATCAATTTTTTATAAATTAAAATCAATTTTATAAGTGCGCAGGTGACGTGGCGCAATTTAGAATGTCCGATCAAGACGTGATCGACTATCAAGGGGGGGGGTGACATGGCAACACGTGGAGCATTTGATCGCGTGATTAAATCACAATCGTCAATTGTCACTTAAGGCGGGATGTATGGGGGGTACGTGACACATTCTTATTCGTCGGTGAATCTTTTTTCAAATGGTTTAATCTCAGCCATTGATCAACGGAGTTAGAACGGTTGAGATTAAAACCGACGAAAACGCATCCGAAGCGTGAGATCAAAATCTAACAAATGGCGTTTGAAGCGTTACTTATAACGCGCGCGACGTGATAAAATCTCAGTGGTCCATCAAAGATTCAACAGCCATGAAATAATCGTAAAGATTCACATCCAAGCGTTTCATCAGAGCCATTGATCGAAGATTAAATGTTGATCGAAAGGTTACGCCCAGTTTGCCCTATAAATTGAGATGTTCTTCGCAATTGTATAGTATTCTAGGGAAATTCAAGTAATCGACCTATTTAGACACCAAATCCCTTAAATCTTTTGCTTCCTATTGCTTCTAGACTCATTTTCTGCATCCACACAGTGCTTGAGAGTGAGATTTCATTGAGAGAATAGGAAGAAATCGACGCTTGAACATCAACCGATCATGTTTTTGAATTCGGTATGAAAAGCCTTTGTTTCGGTGACTAATTGGATCAATTCAAGTGCAATATTGAGTTAGGGATTGTGTTTCATCATATGCTTTCTTCGAATAGCTTTAGATTTCATTTTCGAATAATAATTTGAGTTAATTTCAATTTCAATTTTAATTTTTCTCGATTTTATTTTTCAGAAATTTCTCTCTTGTTCATTTGATGATTTCTCCGCAAATCTTGATCCAAATTCAGTGATTTTTTATTCCGTGGCTTCATCTTCGAGTCTTCTTACCAAGTATATCAAAACCTCTAACTTCTATCCACATTTCATCGTCTGATTTGATCAATATTCGAAAAAGATCATCAGAAATTACCTTAATTCCTTGTACATTCGACCCTTCTTCACCACTATATCCCTCAATTTGTGATTATTTGATAAAATTGGTGAGTTTGGTAATTGTTTTGACTCTTGACCGTGTGTATTTCAATGACCTCGGAGTTTTCGATTCGTCAATCTTTCATCATGGATCGGACGGACACGATTTAAACACGTCGATTTGCCAAACGACGTTCAATCTGAGCCGTTGATCAAATCGAATAGACACATCCAACGGTTACGACCAAATTTGCCTAAAATATCAAAATGTTCTTCGACACGAAAACTTGTTCTTGGATTTTCAAGCAAATCGAACTGTTTAGAGACCACAATATGAGAATCTCTAGAAATTCTTCCTCTTCTAGACTCATTTACGCGTCCAAGGAGTGTTTAAAATCAAGAATTGGTTGAAAGAATATGAAGAAATCACCTCCTGAAATGCCAAACTTAGTTTTCGAAATCACAGAATGAAAAGCCTTGAATCCGGATATTAATTGGATCATTTCGAGCGTGACTTCGGGTTAGATTGTGTGTTTTCACGCTAATCTTTCCTCTTTTTAGCATTAGATTTACATTTTGAATCGTAGATTAGTTTAATTTAGTTTTAATTTCAGTTTTTCACTTATATTCGTGATCGATTTTCTATCTCAATTTTTAAATCTCGATTTCTCCGCAATTTCTAATCCAAATTCAGTGATTTTTGATTATGTGGATTAGTATTGGAGTTATCTTTTTTAATATACTAAAATCCATAATTTCTCATCTCAATTCATTATTTGATTTGATAAAATTTCAAAGATATCTCAAAGATTTTCCGTATTTCTTCGTGGATTCGACCCTTATTCACCACTATACTATTTAGTTAGTGATTTAATCCTTTAATTGGAGAGTTTGAAACTTTTTTTGATGCAAGTTTGTGTGTATTCAACAACCGCACAAAATCGTTTCATCAGTGAGACATGCTGATAAAGAATTAAGGGATGACGTTAGTGAAATCAACATGAAAATTAGAGAAACTGTAATAACATGCTAATTAGACATGATAATACATGATTATTAATGCATATTAAAGCATAAAATATTTCATTTGTATGCATGTTATCATAGTTATGAGTATTTCTCTATCATTTCTATGAAAAAGTCATTATAATCTCAAAATACTTTAATTTAGGGTTAATTCTGATGAATTAAAGATAAATAAATTTATAATCGATCTTTAGCTGAGATTATGAGTGGTTTTTAAAGTTAAATAATGAGAGAAATTATTTTTATAAATATTCATTTAATTTTCTAAAGTTTAAATCTTAAAGAAATGAATGTTTTTTTGAAATAGAAATTAAATCTCTTGTTATTTATTAATTTTGATTTTAGAATGATAGATAATTAAATTTCAGATCAAATGAAGGAAATTTGGAATAATTTGGAGTTATATTTTGAAATTTATGAATTTTCTAATTTTTAGGGATTTTTCTGGAATTTTTCTGAATTTTTCTATGAATTTTTAATAAATTTCTAAGGATTTTCCGGTATTAAAAATCGAATTTTTCAGAATATTTAAAGCGTGCAGGTGACGTGGCACGATCAGAGCCGTTCGATTGCATCGCGATCGACGGTCGAGGCGAGGAGGCAACGTGGCAGCGTGAGAAGAGTCCAATCGCGTGAAGATTTAATGACCGTTGATCTTTACTTAAAATCGATGGGACACATGGCTTAAATCGGGTACACTAGATGTGTCTAATCTACACCGTTGATCGCGCAAGTTATAAAGGTTGAGATTAGATCGCAGAAAAACGCATATGAGGCATCCGATCGCGATCCAACGGATGCGTTTCAATGCGCTTTATAACGCGCGGCGATGTGGCTTCATCTCAAGTGTCCGATCACGATCAAACGGCCACAACTTAACGGTAACAATTCGTGATCAAGCGTTTCATTAGAGCCGTTGATCAGTTTAATCGGACGGTTACGCCCAAGTGTCGTATAAATTGAGATGTTCTTCGCATTTGTAAAGCATTCGAGAGCAATTCAATCAAATTGAATTGTTTAGACACCAAATCTCTTGAATCTCTAAATCCCAATCGCTTCTAGAGTCATTTTCCGCGTCCACGGAGTGCTTAAGATCAAGATTTGGATGATCGACAAGGAAAAAATTGACCCATGATTTCCACGATCGTGATTTTCAGATTTTTTAGTGAAAAGCCTTGATTCCAGCGATTAATTGGACTAGTCCGATCACAATCGAGGGTTAGGGATCGTGTTTATCCTAATCTATCGTTTCTTACCATTTAGATTAGTAATTTCAAGTTAATTTCATTTCATTTTTGTTAATTTCGTTCTTCTGATTTTTGGAAATTACCCCTCACTTCGATCTTCAATTTCTCCACGAAATCAAAGTCAAATTCGATGATTTTTTATTCCGTGGAATCGTATTGAAAGGTCTCTTTCATAAAAAACTATTTCACCAATTTCTATCATCGATTCATCATCTTATTTGATCAAATTCGAAGAGATCATCAAAAATTTCCCTAATTCCCTGTGGATTCGACCCATATTTACTATTATACCCCTCAATTTGTGATATTTTAATTAAATTGGTAAGTTTGACATTTATTTTGACATGAGACCGTGTGCAATTGACGACCTCGCGGTCTCGATCCATCAAACTCCTTTTAGCCCAAACACCTAATCCCTCGCCAAAAAGTTCTATATGTTCCTTTTGCTCAAGTCATGATCATAGTGAGGCCAATATGTATCTTTTATGAACGTGCAAAAAGAAGTCAATGCCTTTTCCCAACCCCATCCTCATAATCATTGCTGGAATCCACCTACTCATTCTTGGAAAAACCATTCCAACCAAGAGGCTACATTTCCCAAGTCTAACTTAAACTTTGAAAACCCTCCAATTCTCCATTATCAAACCTTCCCAAACCTCCAATTCCTTTTGATATATTTAATGCTTCTTCACTCAATTTCTCACCTCACTTGTACACTAGATTTTTTTTACTAGATATGATATCCAAATCCCTTGCACCACTTCTCATCTTGCCGAAGGATGAGTGACTTGAGAAGTGCTCTCATAGATGTGATATAATTTTTGTGCTTTAGAGGTGTTGATAAACATGCATCCAAGAGCTATTAACTTAAAAAATAAAATTAGGTGATTTATTTTTAACAAATGTGACGCACCCAAATTCACAAGGTGACTAGGTGTTGAAAAAAAGAGATAAAGGAGATAAGAAAGTAGGTGTACTTGACATAAGGGTCAATGCTCACGAGTCAATGATCCAAAAATATGGATTGCATAAAATATGCATCAAATGGCCTAATTTAAAAGATTTTAATTTTCTAGTTTTGAATTCATCTGCCTATGAGTCAATGATCCAAAAAAGCATGTACCCTTGATAGAGTGATGTAGAGATGTTACAAAAGAGAGAGAAACTTTAATAAAACCAATGGGTCCGAATATTTAATGAATAAATTGTGGATCAAATGGCCTAATTTGAAAGACATTAATTTTCTTGGTTTGAATTGTCTTGCTCATAGCAAGATTATATATAATATTGCTAATGCTAAAATTATCAAGTGGCTCTCACATACTAATGTGGCAATAATGGCATGTGGAAACTAATAATGTGTCATTGATACATTACTTTTCATAAGTACTAATATACTTCAATAAATAATTTCTTGATAATATGATGCACGTTATCATTTAATTAATTTTTATATTCCACTGGTCATTTATCTCATATTCTGATTTTCTCATTTCCACTTGTCATTTTTTATATTCCACTTCTCATTTTTACATTATTAATGGCTTTTATAATCTCATTTGAATATCAGATTCTTTAGAAGTGAAAAAATTCGAAATCTCATCAAGATTTTTGAGAAGAAGAAAATGAAAAGAAGTAACTGTAACATTATTGAAGGTGAAGAAGAGAACGAAGAAAGTGAAGAAGAAAAGCAAGAAGGTGAATGAGTGCGGGCCCTCTCTTTCTTTATGAAAAAGCCTCTCTTCTTATCTACGAAATTAGGATTCTCCAAAACTGAACCAACTTTCGGTTCACCAAACTGAAACCGACAGTTCGTAAGTTTCTCGTGAACCAAAGGATGGTATCGGTTTCAGTTTTTAGATTCGGTGAAACCGAATTAAAAAATCCAGAACCTCCTCTCTTTGGCACCTCGACAATCAGAACTTCTCCCCCTGTATGGCAGTCACTCACGTGACCGTTTGCCCAAATTTCCCCTCTCGCCGAAGGCATCCATCGAAGGAAAAAAGCTCTCTCTCGCTCTTGACTAGTCTCATAAAAAAATCAGCTTCTCTAGGTCAGAGGTGATTTTATTTTGAATAGAAATGCAATGAATATTCATGTGCCGATTCTTTTGAGGAGAGATTCTTCTTGTGTCGAGTTACAGACTTAAGATTGAAGATAGAATAATAATGTTTGGTTCTTTTCGATTAATCGCAGGGGCAATCCCAGGGGCAATCGGAAAATCGCACGGGCATGCTTTGCAGACATTCTCTACGGAAGCTCTACGGACATTCTCTGCGGAAAATCACACGGGTGACGAAATGTTTTCGTGCCGTCGTTGAATACAGACAATCTCACACCAAAAAAATTTCCAAACTCACCAATTAAAGGATTAAATCACTTATTAAGGAGTACAGTGGTGAATAAGGGTTAAATCCACGAAGAAATAAGGAAAATTTTTGAGATATCTTTGAAATTCGATCAAATCAGATGATGAATTGAGGCGAGAAATTAGGGAATTTAGTATATTAAGAAAGATAACTCCAATACGAATTCACGGAATCAAAAATCACCAAATTTGGATTAGAATTTGCGGAGAAATCGAGATTTGAAATTGAGGTAAAAATTCAATCATGAAATTTGATGAAAACCAAAATTAAAACTAAATTAAACTTAATCTATGATTCAAAAATATAAATCTAATGCTAAATGATGAAATATTAGGATGAAAACGCGCAATCTAACCCAAAGTCGCGCTCGAAATGATCCAAATAATTTCTGGATTCAAGGCTTTTCATTCTGCGATTTCGAAAATGAAGTTTGGCATTCAAGATGTGATCTCTTCTGATTCCCTCAATCAATTTCTGATTGCAAACACTCCTTGGACCCAGAAATGAGTCTAGAAGATGCGGAAATCAAATTATTATCAGATTGTGGTGTCTAGACAGGTCGATTTGCTTGAAAACCCAAGAATGATTTTCCGTCGCGAAGAACATTTCAATTTATAGGCGAAATTAGGGCGTAACCATCGGATGCGTCGATTCGATGCGATCAACGGCTGAGATTAAACGCCAGTTGACGAGTCGACATGATTAAGGCGCGTCAATGTGATTGCAGATAAAGCGTCCAGATTCCGCCACCTCGCGCGTGAAGAGAAGGCGTCGCTCTGATTTCATCCATTCGATCTTAATCGGAGGATCGCGATGAGTGATGTGTCTATCGGGCGCGTTAAATCTCAACCGTTATAACTCGAGCATGAACGGCTGAGATTAAATGCCGATTCAATTGAATTGTCGTCTAATCGGATGTCGTCACGTACCCCCTGTGAGTAAGCGACATCCGACGCACGTGATTCAATCACGCGATCAGACATCTCACACGGCGCCACGTCACCTGAAACATAAATAAAGAGACATAGTCCCACACGGAATAAATTATTGCATTTAATTGACTACATAAGATACATTTCATTAGACTGTTAGCTTAAATCCTTAATGGATGCTCTAACCACTAATTAATATCGCGCGCACACGTGTCACACACACACACGCGTGTCACACATACACGTCACACACACACACACACACACGTGTCACACATACACGTCACACACACACACACGTCACGCACGCGTGTACACGTGTCACACAAACACACGTCCACGCATCGCCATATGGCGTCGCCCTGCCAGGTCAGCACGCAGTATAAATTTTTTTATTCGATTTTTAATTATTTAAAAATAAAAAAATAGAGTTAAATCAATTCAAAAATTCTAAAAAAATTCTTAAAAATTGGAAAATTCATAACTTTCAAAATACAACTCCAAATTAATTCAAATTTGTTTTGTTGAATTAGAAATTGAATTATATATCATTATAAATAGTCAAAATATTAAAATAACAAGAGAATAAATTTTAAATTAATAAATTCACTCATTTTTCTTAGAAAATAAAATTAGAAAAATATATGAGTGTAAATAAAGATCTTTTCTCTTATCATTTAATCATGAAAATATAATTATGATCTCAAATATAAATAGGATTAGAATTACATTGTTTAATCATGCATAATTATCCATAAATGATGTATTTTTAGATCATAACTGAAAATTACATAAAATGATAGAAATGTAATTAAAATATGATAATATGCATATAAATGGAACAATTAGTGCCTTAATTTGCATTAATAATCATATAAATTGTTTGTTATCAACGAGCAATCGCACGGGCATTCTTTGCAAAAAAATCAGAAATAGTTCATTTGGTTCTTTTCGATTTTCAAGAATTGAAATACATGAGATAACTAGATAGATCGATTAACAGATAGATAGGTAGATGGATACAAAAGGTGGATAGATAGACATAGATAGATGGAAGGATATATAGAGAGATGGGTAGAACAAGATAGATGCATCAAGTTATGATTAGAATTAGATAGATCGATGGATGGATGGATGGATGTACATAGAGAGATGGAAGATAGATAGAGAAACAAGGTAGATGGAGGGATGGATGGATAGATAGTTGATAGGTAGATGAATAATAGATATATAGCGAGACATATAGATAAAAATGAGCAGAAATAGATAAAAATATCGAGAGAAAAATATACGATCAATTGATGGATAGATTGTACATAAATGTGCAAATAGAGATAAATAGAGATGGGTAATTAAAAATAGATGAAAAAATGAACAAGGAAATTTAACAAGGACACGAATGAAGAACGGTTCATAGCTCATATTGGCGTTCCCGAACAATCAAGAAAATAGACGATATTTTTAGGCATAAGCTTTATTAGCTCATAATTATTCTATTTTTTATCTTGAAATAAATGTTTTGTCCTCCACCATTTTTTATTTACTTTTCTCTCACTGTTACACCTCACTCTTATAATTCTCATTTTTTTAGTTGCGTAGTTGATATTTTGAAATTCTAAATATCATGATTCTATCTAATGTCAATTATGTGAATTCTAGATATTTAGATTTACAATCATGGAGCCTCAACGACCTCAAATGGATATCACTCAAGATGAAATATGTATTGACTTGATAATCAAGATTGATACAGCCTTTGCGACACTTGAGAATCCATAATTTGAAGCTTTTTGTTCCTATTTTGCACAATGTGATGTGTCCCTTCCGAGTGGAAATACATTAAGATGTGGTATCTCTACAAAGTTTAATGGTGAAAAGGTGAAAATGCGACAATTTTTTTGACCAATTGAGAAAGTGTCACTCACAGTGGATACTTGGACTACCACAAATCATGTGGCGATACTTGGGAGCACGATTCATTGGATTGATGACATGTGGAACCTTCATGAACGTGTTCTTGCTGTCAAAGAATTGCGTGAATCTCATGGAGGTGCACACTTGGCAAAAGTGTTGCATGAAGTGCTTGTTGATTATAATTTGACAGACAAA
Organism: Lemna minuta; assembly: GCA_024174645.1. Lineage (NCBI taxonomy): Eukaryota > Viridiplantae > Streptophyta > Magnoliopsida > Alismatales > Araceae > Lemna > Lemna minuta. The sequence continues at coordinate 2,870,220 of CM044103.1, read as the reverse complement.
GTAAGAATTTTTTTATGTTTCTTTACTTTTTTGTGCTAAATACTTGTTTTACTCATTTTTTTTGTAGTTATGCGCGATCACTACTGATAATGCATGCAAAAATATGACTATGGCAGTGACGAGACGAGACCGCGAGGTCGTTGATTTCACACGGTCTCATGTCAAAAATAAAATCGAACTTACTAATTTTGGGAAATTAACTCGAATTGGGTGGCATAATGGTAAATAAGGGTCGAATCCACAGGGAATTAAGGTATTTTCGAGAGATCTTTTAGAAATTGATCAAATATGGATGATGAATTGAGGTGAGAAATTAGGGAAAAATCGTAGATTTAGAAAGATAACTCAAATATCTATCCACTGAATCAAAAAAATCACTCGATTTGGATTAGTAATCGCGGAGAAATGAAAGAGTGAAGTGGGACGAAATTTTCGAAATCGCGAAGAACATAAATCGAAATTAACAATGAAATTAAACTAAATTAAGATCTGATAACATGCATTTATAACTTAAATTCTTATCCTAATTAACTCATATTCATGCTTATTTTATGAGAATATGATGCATGTTATCATACTTTTTAGGATAACATTGGTATGTCATTTCACTAAAGTTGATATTTATGCATAAACTTAGGGATAATTATGTGTTTTCTTGAGGATTAATCTTTTTAAGGTTAAATTAATAAGAATTGAGTTATTTCCCTGAATTATGTAAATGATATTTAAAGATAAGAGGAAATTATTTGATGAGTAAAAGGGAGAGATTTTAATGAATACCTTTATGTTATTTTTATTCATCTTATCTTCTTATCTCAAAATTATATTTTCGAATGACATGATATTAAAAAGAAAGAAATTTGTGATCCAATGGAAAAAATTTGGATTAAAAAGGAGTTGTATTTAGAGAATTATGAATTTCTGAATATTTTATACTTTTCTGATTTTTATTTGAGGTTCAAATTGATTTTTTATATGAGTATTTCCTTATTTAAATCGCAAAAAGGAGTTTACTTACCTACAGGTGCTGACGTGGCGAGCGGGACCGGCTGGCGAGCTGACGTGGCACGCGGGACCACCGCGCGGATGCGATGCGGCTCTGAGGCCACGTGGCAGGGCCGCGGGTGGCCCACGCGAGGCGCAGGAGGCGCACATGGCGCGGACACATGGCAGGAGGCCACGCGTGTCCACGCGAGTCCACGTTGGGGCCCGTGTGGGGCGCCACGTGGCGGGGGTCGGGCAGTGCAAGGGCCCATGGGTTAGTGGGCCCTGGTAAGATGTTTGGGGCGGTAACGCAAATGTGTTACCGCGCTCCAATATTTAACCGCATCATTCCTTGTTTTTTAGTCCGTGTGGGACTATGTCCCGCGGAATCTCACCTGTGCAGGCGACGTGGACGCGAGATAGGCGTCAGATCCAAGCAAGAACCCTCGTTCACGTGGACTCGAGTCCACGAGATCATCCATCAACGCACGAGCTGAAAAAGGAGACTAAGTGGATGAGATCGAGAGGCTTCCGATCTCCATCAGACGGGCAACTCGTGAAGCTCTCTGGCGCGTCAGATCTTCATCGAATCATGATCAACATCGGACGGCTTACCTGACTTCATCGAACGGCTGGCGTTCTTTCGCGAATAACCACGATCAACGCGCGATCGTGGCCCGATCATCGCGTGATCGTGACCCGATCGACCCACAATCGTCGCCGATCGCCGCGTCAGAAGCCACATTTGTGGAAGCTCCACGATCGAAGCTCGATCGCCATGCAATCAAAGCCCGATCGCCACGCGATCGTGGCCCGATCGCCGCGCGTTTGTGCCCACGATCGGGGCTAATTCACCGCAAAATCGGGGCGCATTCATCGCGGGATTGAAGCCACGACATTGCCCAAGGGAACTGCTCCCACGACCCCTGCAGTCCGCTCCCACGACCGCGTCAATCGGCCAGGATTTTTGGGCCAAAATTCCCTTTAAAAGCATGTATTTCCCTTCTTATTTTTTTAACTTTTGATCGATTCGTGAAGTGAATTAAGCGAATTTTGAGGAAGATCTCTAGTTCTTCGTGATCCCCCCACGTTTAGACTCGATTGTGACGCAATTGGAGCGGGATTGATCACGAATTTCCCCTTGATTTCATCAAATTTTCCCCTTGAATTCCGAACATCCACGAGGAAGAATCCGAGCAAATTTGCTTCCATCCACGAGAATTGAAGCCCCATTTTTGCGGCAATCGGGTCAGTACTGAGATTTGATTGATTATCAAGAGGTAATTTGAGTTTTTATTAGATTTAGAAGTTTAATTTTGCAAATTAGTTCTTAGTGTTCTTCATTTTCCCCAATTTTCAGTCCAAAAATTGCTGATTTTGAAAAATAGGATATCTCTCTGATTATAATTCCAAATCACTTTATTTTGGTTTCATTGGATTTCTCTTTTGATCAGCTTTCCGTGGATAGCAAATTCATTGAATTCCAAGTTCATTTGACCCTTCAATTTAACATTTGACCAAGCACTGTTCATCTTTCATTAGAAGTCAAATGTTGACTTTCGGGGTCAATTACTTTCAATTTACAAATCAGAATTTGATAATTTTTGTCTCTTTAGATTACTCTTGTTCTTAGGTTTCTATTTAAATATAAATTTCAAGATTTGGATTTCATTTGTTTATTCAATTTGAAGATTTCCTTTGAGGTGTTCATTTCAGGGATTTTCTGATATTTGATTTTCAATAATTCATAGTAAATCCATTTCTTCTCCAAAAATCATGTATTTTATATCAATAAATTCTATTTTTTCTCTAGTTTCCAAATATATAATTTTCGTAATCTTCTAACACTGTTTGAGTCTCTGATTTTATAGAACACCTACTATTGGTCAAAGTCAATGCTTTGACTTTTACTTTTGACTTTTCTTTGTCAAATCCGAGATTTCAATTCTTAAAACTTCTTATTTAGTCTATTTATATCATTTCTATTCATTACATCTTATTTTTTTACTTCTTTAAAACCCCTTTTAAACTTAAGTTTGACCAAGTCAACGCTGCGATTAAAGTCAACCCTGCTCGTCTGTGGATCGACCCGATACTTACACATTACTTGATTTTATATCTTATCTCTGTGAGTTCGGTTTTTATAAATTTTGTTTGACTTACGTTCTTGTGTTTTAACGACGCATGAAAACGTTTCGTCAAGATCCTAAACTAAAAATTGATAATACATGACGATAGATTAGAGGAAAAAATAAGTTTTCTAACCCGAGATAACGATCAAATCGATCCAATTGATTGCCGGATCGACGGCTATTTATTCCGCGAATTCAAACCTGAACATCGGTGTTCAAGAGACAAATTCTCCTTGATCGATCGACGAAATCTCACTTTTAATCACTCCGTTGACGCGGAATCGAGTCTAGAAGAGATTAGAAGTGAGAGATTCAAGGATTGAAGGGTTTAGATGGGTCAATTAAGCAAAATCATCTAAGAATGTCTTACAAAAGTCGAAGAATGCCTTATTTTATAGGCGAATTGGGCGTAACCGTCCGATTGATGCGTTTAATCCTCATCAACGGTCCGGATTAAACGCATCAAAAATGAATTGTTACGAATATAACGTGGCCGTCAGATCGTGGATGGACGCTCCAGATGAATCCTAACGATGTGCGTTATAAAACGCATCAAATTGCGCCCGTTGGATCGCGATCCGACGATTGTGATGCGTTTCCACGCGTTAAATCGTGGCCGTCATAACTCCGTTTTAAAGGCACATGCGTGATCTTTGATCGGTGGTCCGCGCGTCCACGCAATTGACGCGCGAATTTCCAAGGTGCCGCAGATCCGACGTCTCCCCTTCCGCCACGTGTCCTGCGTTTTAAATAAAAACCGTGTGGAACTTAGTCTCACACGGGAAAAATTAAGGGAGATAGTCGGGTTTATAACGAACAACGGTTTTAGGGGATTAATATTCCCTTCCGATATACGGAAGGCAGAAACATATTATATTATAAACTATATATGTAAGTAAATATCGCGCCCCGCGTAGGCGCCACGTGGGCTCGCGTGCGCTGCCACGTGGCCTTGCGTGCCACGTCCCATCCATGTGGGTCCTGCGCGAAATACCCCCTTTTTTTGCCTTATTTTAATTATTTTAAACAAATTTAAATCGAAAATAAATTCTGAAAAATCCAAAAAAATGAGGAAAAATCCCTAAAAATTGGAAAATTCATAACTTTCAAAATGTAACTCCAAATTAATCCAAATTTCTTTTATTTGATCTGAAATTTAATTATCTATCATTCTAAAAAGTCAAACTATTTAAGTAATAAGAGATTTAATTCTTATTTCAAAAATACATTCATTTCTTAAAGATTTTAACTTTAGAAAATTAAATGAATGTTCATAAAAATGATTTCTCTCATTATTTAACTTTAAAAACACTTATAATCTCAAGTAAAGATAGGTTATAAAATCTTTAATCTTTAATTCATCATAATTAACCCTAAATTAACACATTTTGAGATTATAACATAAAATTGCATGGAATGATAGAAATGCACTCAAAGTATGATAACATGCACATAAATGGAATGTTTTATGCCTTATTTTGCATTAATAATCATGTTTTATCATGTTAAGATTGCATGTTATTAGGCAGCAAGCTTAAAAAAATTATTGAAGGGTTCTCGTTCAAGGTTCACTAAGAATTATCTCACGCCTTGCATGGCCCATGTTCTCAATCTAGCCGTTCAATGTGGCTTAAAGGAGCTTGGTAATGACGAGTAATATTCAGATAGTGAGGATGACGAAAAACCTATAGAGGGTCTCGAATCTATTAGTCAAAGGCCATTTGGTGAGATTCTCCATAGACTTTGAAAACTTATTATTGCAGCTAATCATTCTCCAAAGAGGATTCATCACTGTATAAGAATTTGTGTGATGAGTTAGAAATGCCAAGTAAAAATATTCTTGTTAAGGATGTTCGAACTTCTGGGATCTGAGGCTTGAAAAGCTCTCCAAATCTTCATACAAAATGATGATTGCAGCGGAAGGTGTTGAATCAAAACATTCAACATAGTTGAAGCACCAAGAATAGATGATCTCATCATCTATTCTAAGTGATCCTATCATCTAGTATAGAAAAACATATTCAACATAGTTGAAGCACCAAGAATAGATGATCTCATCATCTATTCTAAGTGATCCTATCATCTAGTATAGAATAAAATTCATACTTACATGGATCATTTGAAAGAGTTCTTCAACCATCCAAGCGTCCGGCCTCTAGCGGTATCCACACAGTCTTCGGACGATCGGATCTCCTCTTGAACACTCGTCACCACAAGAGGAAGATAAGAGGGAGGAGAAGTTCCACTAGGCTTGCATGGGCACCACTATTATGGTCGTTCTCCCCCTATTTATAGACTTTAGGACTGTGAAATTGATGTAGGATATTTTAGAAGAGGTATCTAAATCCTACATATGAGGGAGGATCTATGAAGTGATATCACTAGGAATTGGAGTTATAAATCAGTGAGGATGATATGGGGTAATTGATAAGATGGAGAGGAATAATAATGGTGATAGTAATGAGGATTATTTTGATATATCTATAATGGGATAGAATTTAGGATTGATAGTTAAAACAAGAGGAGGGACTAGATACTATAAGATAAATGATATAAGATAGAGGATGGTGAATAGATAAAATAGGATATTTAAGACGTAAATAGGCTGTGATAAGATGCAGGGAATAGAAGATAATACATATAATATTTAATTATTATAATGCTAAGAGAAGGGAATAGTTAATATTAGTTTCAGACGAGATAGAAAATAGAAAGAGTGGGTATTGGTGGTGAGGAGAATAGGGGACGAATTAGGTGAGAATATTAAGAAAGAGGTTGATCAGATAAGTTAGAAGACAGAAATAGAGACGAAGTAGACAGGAGACTGAGCGAAAGAAAGCGTAGATAAAGAAGGAGAAATATAGATATTATACGGGAAAGAATATGAGAGACTGGAAAGAAATAAGAGGACGGATATAAATAGCGCTATGAAAAGATGGGAGGAGCGGACAGAAAGGATAATTTCAGAAGTGGGATAGATAGAGATAATGGTGGCTTAATGTTGGACTTAAGATAGTATACGGATGAACTATCATCAGGAAAAGAGAGGAGGATGAATTACTTGAAGAAGACGAGAAGAGATGCCTTGGAATACTCCCGCTGACATCGGATAGCCTCGAGATACTTTCGGATTTGAAGTGTTGAAAGACGACAGAAATGGGAGAGAAAAGATAGGGAGGTAGAATCGGAGAGAAGGAAGGCAGGAGAGGCACAAGGAAACACGATGAACACAGGGATAAATCGGAACCAACGTAACCAAATTTTCCATAAAACAACTACTGTCGTTTCTCCTCTACATTCCCGCTCTTATAGGATACAAGAGTTTTGAAATTGAAAAGGTAGTTAAACGGGAAGTTTCACGTCTGTTCGTGGATCGTTTGGCGTCTGCCCGGTTTCCGATTCGCGTGCAAAGGTTGACCGCGGACTCGTATCCATCTCGTGTAGGCACGTGGTAAGTGGCAGTTACATTCATAGTAGACAGGCTTCAGAGGGACTGCCTCGATACTCGTCGTCACTTTAATTTCTGTGAAAAGGGAGATGCGCGGACTTTTCGTTGAAACTCTACAGCTCGTATCATCGGGAATAATTCTGGGTAGCCTCTTAAGGATAATCGGTTTCTCTTTTCGAAGTCTTCTTTATAGTCATCAGGATTGATTTTGGTGACAGTCGTCGATGTGGAAGTCTTCGTCGATTTTGGTGAAGTCTTCGTGCTTCCGTATTGGTGACAGTCGTCGCTGTGGATGTCTGCGAAGTGACTGGGCTTCTTCTGGGAATTCCGGTTATTAGGAAGAGGCGGTGACGTGGTTTATTTGCACGGGTTGACGGGGTTGCTCTGCTACGGGTGGCGCGTGAAATATCCAGCTCTCTTGCAGTTTACGAGATCGTGAAGTTGTTTACAAAACCCGCTATTGTCGATAGGTCCTGAAGCTGTCTTTTTAGAAGCGTTAACTCCTTATTTCTGTTGTCTTTGTGTCTGCCCTGCAAGTCAACGCTTACGGTCATATAATTTCGTTTGATCCGTCGTCTCTTTGTCTTCATTTCTTGTGAAATTGTTGCTGAAAATGATCGGGAATAACTTGGTTGATGCAACGTTTTGTCCTTGAAGTTCTTGTTTTGATAAGTAGATGATGAAAAGCAGATAGCCAGCGGGAGTAGAGCTGATCTTGGCGGTTGGGATGCTCGGGAGAGAAGCAGAGATAGATATAGGGATATAAATGCCGAGCACGTTGCTTCCCTTTAGTTACTGTAGGGGGGGGTCTCTTCGACCCTTCTCTGTCTATAACCGCAGGAGGGGGACGCGGAAGTGGCATAAGCTAGACTTTACTGAAGCTTGCAGTCGTTAAGGTAATTCCTTTGAGAATTAGTTACGGCCATATTCTTCTTTGTGCTTGAGATATAATTGTCTTCATAGTCATTAGAGTGAATAAGAAGCTTGATATACTTCAAGACATTGTCTTCCTTGTGTCTTCAGTGTTCTTTAAAAGTCTTGGTGAGGCTGCTTCATGTGGATAATTGCCTGATAATATTCATGCGAAGGCTTTGTCTTGAAGTAAACTAAGAAGGTAAATTCCTCCTTTAGATCTCTCCTAAATTCGAACTATAAGTGGTTTCAAAAGAAAAAGGGATTTTAATACCAAAGGGATTCCTATTAATTTTCTTGAGATCGTTACTCATAAATATACAAGGTTATCTATGATTTAGTGGATGTGGTTTGGACAATTAGGAACCTATATCAAAGGTCAAAGGTGGTTGACTTGGTCCATTCAAGGGATTCTAATTATCTAAGGATAAGGATTAAATTCTTTGACCAAGTCAATCTTTAGATCAGTATAAAATAAGAAAAGGAGGGAAAGATAATCCCTTAAGATCTACACTCTCTTTATTTATTTAGAGAGGTCTTCTTCATCCATTTAATGAATGAATAACTTTTCAAACTCATGAGTAAGGAGGAGAATAGATTCACTTGGAACCCTTGTGTTCATGTTTTTAAAATAATTCTCCATCAGAAATTTTCACAAAAACCCTTATTATTTTGTCTAGATCCACCGACGTCCATCGACCTTATGTGTGTGACCCTCTTGGTCCATATATCTCACCAGTTAATGACTCTATCAACCTAATAACACTTATTGGTCCTCCTTATCAATTAATTATATCACCATATAGATTAATTGACTAAGGATCGATTTAACCCAATTGACAGGTTGAGTCGCCAGCCCGATGGGTGCCAAGCTACACCACGTGCTCTAGGAGATATATAGTATATTAGAACTCTTTCATTGGTTACCGTGTACGTGTAATCCTTTATCCACACGAGACTCATGAATGACTTAGGGTATGGTTAATTGTCAAACCCTAATTGGTCACTCAATTTAGTACTGATGCGAGTAGGAAATCATTAAGAACAACTTCTCTAATATTTCCACTACCTTGGCCAAGGATTTAACCGCATCTCATTCCTTGAGTCAATCTCGTCATATACCGAGGGCAGATGATCCTATCTTAACCACTCAATCACCTTCGAGGACTTCATGTCGTATCCAATCTATGACGTTTTGGAGATCCCGTGGCTAGGAATTTGTAAGTCATAGTCAAAACACGATCATCCATCCACAAGATGTCTTTGGTGTCTCAGGTCAAAGGACCACGTACACAACCATGACATGAATCAACCTGATTGACAATTTGGCATAATACCATTCAGGGATTCATACGGATCAATTCAGTGAACTCTTTTCTCCAAAGAGCACCCACTATCTATCCTTGGTGTCTTAACACTGATGGCCACAGGATCAGCCATACTCATCATATGAGTCAGATCAGATAGTGCTATTCTTTCCGGATAATTCAATGTCCTTCTTGAATATCCCACGAATAGGAATATTTAGAACATATGTTTAAAGACTAGCGATCACTGTATTATGATCTCATCATAATTCACTTGATCATTGCATATGTTCATGGACTTCATTACAAACATCACACAAGAATGACAATGAATAAAAGTTCATTTCAATGAATATAAACGAAAGATGAAAGTGTGATTGGCTTGCATGCCACATAATACCCATCACGAACTAGGTGGAATTCGACATATGATATGATCGAGGCTACTTGGGAAAAAAAGAGAAGTATTGAAGGTAATGGCGAGTGACCATCTAAATACAAATAAAGAAAACTTTTTTATTGAGGATGAAGAATGAGAGCTCTTAAAGATGTTTGCAGATGAACTCTTGGCTTTCCGTGAGGCAACTCAGGTATTTTCTAAGTCAAAATCAATTACATCGCCAAATGTATCAGGCCTTTATGGACTTCTAGTTGAACGATTGGACTCCTTAATTTTTGAGCTAGATCATCATCTTCAAGATTTTACAGGGCCAAAAATGAGCAATGACCAACAAAAGGCACTAAGATGTGCATACACAGTAATGAAGGAGAAATTGCTAAAATATAATATGCAAGTGAGGAGAAAGCCTATGTTTCCTATTGCCACAGTGCTAGACCCTAGATTCAAGTTGGGACATATACCTTATGGTGAGCACAACTTTGTTAAGAAAATTTTACTTAACATGATTGAATCAGTACGTATCATAGAAGCTTTGAGTTCTACGCCGATTGATGATCTGATGTCTTCATCAAGTCACAAGCGTTCAAAAGTAATGATGCAATTTATGGAGCAACAATCAAATAGGAGCACAATAGTAGATGAGAAATCAGCAGAGGTTGAATTAGAAGATTACTTATTTGAACCTTGCATTGATTGCTTACGTGATGACCCATTACAGTGGTGGCACAAGAGAGGATCTAACAAATATCTGCGCATTTCAGTGCTCGCAAAGGAGTTCCTTTCTATTTGTGCATCAAGCTCTCCCTCTAAGCGTCTTTCTTTCACAGGTAGAGGAATTATCACATTTAGAAGAGGAAGGTTCACGCCTGACACTATATCTGCTTTGATGACCTTAAAGTCGTGGAGTCACGAGGATGCCACTGAAGATGATGAAATTGATTTAGAAGTTGAAGACAATACTTTTGTGAAATGATAATATCCTAAAACTCTATTGCTTGTTCCCTCGAGAACCTAAAACTTTAAGTATTTTTAATAGCCAATGTTTAACTATTTTGTATTTTGATCTTAAATTCTTGGTATGTTATTTATATGTTATTGGGAAGCGATGATCTCTTGTCATTTGTTTGTTAAACATATATATATATATATATATATATATATGTATACAAATTATAATTTTATAATAATTTTAATGTTTATTCAATGCAAATAATACATCACCGAAAGTATAGGTTTAACCGAACCGACACCGGCCAATACCGTCACCGACACCAAACCGAAGTTAGGTATAGGTTTAGGTTTTTACAAAAACCAGTACTGACACCAGAACCAGAGAACCCTATACGCAATTACGAGTGTGCTCCCTCTCGTCAGCAGTTTTTAAAATCGTTGGACGGAAATTTAATCTGAACCAAAACCAACACCGCCGATGTTAAAAAACTAGGCAAACCAAAGTCCGATTTTCTTTCGGCGTCAGTTTCAGTTTGGAACCATCCTTTCTCTCTCCTATGATAGAAGAGAGAGAGACGGAGTGAGGGAGGGAGGGACGAGGGGGAGAGACACACACACAGAGACAGAGACAGAGAGAGGGAGGGACGGAGGGAGAGGGAGAGGGAGGGACGGAAGGGGAGAGAGAGACACACAAAGACATAGACAGAGAGAGGGAGGCAGATCAATTTTAATGGCGGAAGAAAAATGTTTTTCTTCTTCCGCCCCCACAAGAGAGAGAGGGTGGCAGAAGGGAGAGCGGGAGGGGGAGAGAGAGCGAGGGAGGGAGGGAGGGAGGGACGGAGGGACAGAGGGACGGAGGGGGAGAGATAGAGACACAAAGAGAGGGAGAGACAGAGAGAACGAGGGAGGGAGGGAGGGAGGGAGGGGAGAGATAGAGACACAGAGAGACGGAGAGACAGAGAGAACGAGGGAGGGAGGGGGAGAGATAGAGAGACAGAGAGAACGAGGGAGGGGGAGAGACAGAGACACAGAGAGAGGGGAGACAGAGGGAGAGGGAGAGATAGAGCGTGGGAGGGAGGGAGCTATGGAGGGGGAGAGACAGAGACACGGAGAGAGGGAGGGAAGGAGGGGGAGGGAGAGAGAGAGAGAGCGAGGGAGGGAGGGGGAGGGAGAGAGCGAGGGAGGGACAAATGGATGGAGAGGGAGAGAGAGAGCGAGAGGGACGGACGGACGGAGAGGGAGAGAAAGAGCGAGGGAGGGAGGGAGGGAGAGAGAGAGAGAGAGAGAAAGAGAGAGAGAAAGGGAGGGAGGGAGAGAAAGAGCAAGGGAGGGAGGGAGAGAGGGAGAGAGAGAGAGAGAGTGAGTGAGGGAGTGAGAGAGAGAGGGAGAGTGGGAGGGAGAGGAGGAGAGGGAGAGAGATGATTTCATGAAATTATATTTTCATTTTTTCCTAACTATATTTAATGGTTAAAGTTTATCTATTTAAGCCTTTTATCTTAAATTCTTGATGTATTGTATTGATTTATTAGGAAATATGAAACATGTGTTATATATATATATATATCTGAATAGTGGTGCATATATATATATACACCGAAAAACATGCGGAGAATTAGCATTCGCCAATACCGATCACGTGCCGTGAGAATTCAGCGGGCCCTTGGCTCTCTCTCACACGTTCTTTCTCTAGGATAAGGAGTTATCTTGGACGAGAAACAGAATTCTGGGAAGCCAGAACTGGCCCAAGGTCAACGAGCAAGCATGGACGTACGGCGTCGTCGATCGACTATCAGCGGGTGATGTGGGTGACGAGGGACCTGAGTTCCTCGACGGAGGCGCCGGCGTCTCTGGCGGCGGAGCGGACAGCGGCCCCGACGGCCTTCGCCCGACTCCTCATCTCCTTCCCTTCTTCGGAGTCCATCAATTTCCTTATCGTCGCTTCCACGTCGGACGCCAACACGCTCTCCTCTCTCCGCCGCCAGTCCAGCATGGGAACACCCACCTTGAGCAGCTCCGTCAGCAGGAACGCGTTCTTCGGCTGGTCCGAGTGCATCGGCCACGCCGCCACCGGGACCCCCGCGCACAAGCTCTCCATGCACGAGTTCCACCCGCAATGGGTCACGAACAGAGCCGTGGACACGTGGCCGAGGATTTCAGGTTGTGGGGCCCAATCTCTCACCACGACTCCTACACCCGACATTCTCTCCTCTAAGTCCTCTGCCAGAATGTTATGCCCGGAGAAGACATCGCCGCGGTCGGGTTCTCTGAGCACCCAAATAAACCGCTGCCCGCTGCTCTCTAGACCAGAAGCTATCTCGAGAATCTGAGACTCGCTCATGGTGGTGGTCGTTCCGAATGAGAGGTAGACGACGGACTCTGGCGGCTGAGCATCCAGCCACTTGGTCAACGCGTGGCGAGGGCGGGGTGAACGTCGGGTTGAAGGGGCCACAGGAGAAGAAGTTCTTGCACCGAAGAGACGGTTCTTGAGCCAGAAGGTCGATAAACTCTCCCTCCAGAGCGCGACACGTGTTGAAGATCCTCCCCTCGGGCTGCGGCGCTCGGCGATGCTGCTGCCGGATGAAGTCGAGGAACTCGGCGGTGAAGCAACCGTCGAGGGGGAGGGCGGCGGCGCCGCTTACGGCCCTGAGGTACTGGAGCAGCGCGAAGGCGGAGACGCTGTGGAAGACGTAAGCCTCGCCGTTGGGCAGCAGCGCCGCCTCCTCGGCGGCGAACGACATGAGCGAGTCGTGGATGACGGCCACTCGCCGCGAGCTCAACGAGAGGGTTTGTAGGAGAGATCTCAGCGGCGACTGTAACTTCAGATAGGCTTGGAAAGACGGTTGGAGGTGGGACGGGAACTTGACCGGGCTGCTAGGGTTTGGGATGGGAGAAGAAAAGGGAGGGAGAGGAAGATCGTCGAAGAGGATGTTGTAGGAGCCGAGTTCCCAAGAATTTAATCTAACCCTAACTTGGCGGTTATGGGTGGCGGATCCGGCGAAGTGAACCGTAAGACCGTGGATCGCTAAGAGTCTGGAAAGGTGGAGCATCTGGTTCAGATGGCCCTGCGCCGGGAAGGCCACAATCACGACGGCCACGTCTGCAGCACCCTGCGGCAGGGAAAAGGGACCCTTCCTTCCTCTTCCCATTCTTCACTCTCTCTCACTCTGGTTTCTGGCTGTTGTATATAAGGGTGGCAGCTGACTTTATGGGAATCATTTGAAAATGACGTCGGATACGCCGAAATATGAATCCATTCCCACCTGAAAGTGAAAGAGGATAGACACCAGACAGTTCTGAGAGAGTAAAACAAGGATTCGCTTCTCCAGGGAACTACGAATGAGACTCTCGGGGGCAAAAGTCAGAGACAGTAGGTCGACAGTCAGGGCCCAAGAGGGGACATCAAAGAGGGAAAGAAAACGTGCGCTGTTGAAGCAAAGAGGTCGGCACTACGGGATGCCGATGGAAAAGATTTCTCCGCCTCAGTGCTCGCTAGTCTGCATCTGGAGATCATCATCTCCACATGGAGATGGGTCCGAGGCTTTGGCGGCGCCGTCTTGATTTAGCTAATTCGGAATTTACCAATCATTCAAGACCCAGGTTGCCACTGGGCTTCTGAGATATTTCTTTTCCTAAAAGCGTGTAGGACCAGCAGTGATTTTGGGACCTCAAATCTAGGTTAAATCATGGCACCGAGATTTTGTCTGCATCTTTGGTCAAGACGATACTGAAACGGGCCAAAGCGGTTAGAAAGATGGGAGCCTGAAAGAACCTGACCATCTCATTTTCCTTTACTGATGATCCACAACATGAGGCAAATAACATCATATTTGTAGCAGACCATGATGTCCGCCATTTCAATGGCCGCAAGGAAGAATTGTCATACGGAGTGTGATTGGAAAGCTGCAATGAACTCTGCAAAATACAAACCTTTGTGCAACAAAAAGCCTCCATGCACTCCATGCCCTTTCGAAATTTTCATCAAAACATTGACTATGACAAAATACATTGAATCAAACATTTAAAATATTGAGACAACCAGAATAAATAATCAGATTATCTTATCACAGAGTTCATTAAAGAAGTTCTCGAAGTTGGGTAAGTATCCAACCTCTAACAGTATGATAACATGTAATTTCATGCATTGATATCATACATTTTATGCATTTCTTCTTAACAATAGAATCATAAATGTATGACCATGATTTAAAATGATTAAATTGATAATTTCAATGATTTAAAGGATATTCTTGATTTTTCATTCATTAATAGCATTTTATGAGCATTTAATGACCATTTTATTTTCTAGATTTTCTAGAATCTTTAATAAATTTTTAGAAATTAAAATTATAAAAATCTCTACTCCCTCTCCTCTCCTTCTATCCTCTCTCTCTCGCCTCCCTCTCCTTCTATCCTTTTGTCCATCTCTACGAGCATTTAATTACGAAAACTGCTTCTCTCGCCTCCCTCTCTCTCTCGCGTCTCTTGCGAGAGAAGCAGTTTTCTTATGTGTGACCCTCTAGCTTCATATATTTTGCTAGTTAATAACTCTATACGCCTAATAACACCTTATTAGTCAAACTTTTTAATTTTTTATATCAACATATAGATTTATTAATTAACTATTGATTTAACCAAATCGAAAACTCAAGTTGCTAGGCTGTTGGGTGCCGAGTTACACCACGTGTCTTAAGAGATATGAAATATATGAAAACTCGCGTATGGAACCTTGATATCATCAATTACCATGTATGTACAATACTTCGTCCATGTGAGACTCATGAATGACTTAGGATATGGTCAACTAATAAACCCTACTCGGTTTCTCAAGTTAGTACTGATGTATGATGGAAATCATAAAAAATACCTTGTTTTAAATTTTCACTACCTTGACCAAGGATTTTATTACATCTCATTCCTTGAATCAATCTCCTCAAATATTGAGGGTGGTGATAAAATGCAATTCAAATGATGAAGGACTTTCTATAGAGATTATAAAGTAAATTGCCAAGAGACTAGAAATTATTTAAGATCAAATGATGAAAGGACTTTCTATAGAGATTATAAAGTAAATTGCCAAGAGACTAGAAATTATTTAAGTTGGGAGGATGTGATAACATGCAATTTATACATGAAACTAAATGATTATTAATATAAATTAATATATAAAATATTCCATTCTTATGCATGTTGTCATACTTTGAGTGCACATCTATCAATTCATGCAATTTTAAGTTATAATACCAAAATGTATTATTTTAGGGATAATTATGCATAATTAAATAATATATTTTAAAGTAGATTACTCTCATCTATATTTGAGATTATAATTAGGTTTTTCATCTATATTTGAGATTATATTTGATATTATGCATAATATTATTTTATATACTCGTTTATTTTTCTAGTTTTATTTTTTAAGAGAAATGAATATATTTTTTTAAAAAATTATTATCTTTTTATTTAATAAATTTGACTTTTTAAAATGATAGACTATTTAATTTCTAATCCAAAAAAAAAAATTTGGATTAATTTGGAGTTATATTTTGAAAGTTATGAATTTTCGAACTTCTTAGGATTTTTTGAAATCTTCTCAATTTATTTGGATTTATTTTAGATTTTTTAAAATTAAAAATATTATTTTTATCGCGCGTTGACATGACAGCTGATGCGGCGGGAAAATGATGTGTCACCACGTGGCGACATGTGCACATGCCAAGTGACGCACGCGTGTGTGCATGTGTGCATGTGTGGGCAAGCATGCGTGCACGTGTGTGCGGTAGTGTAATTAGTGGGCTACGCATCCTTTTCAGGATATACGCTAACCCACTAAACATTGTATACTTATATGCTTGTCATTTTGCCTTGATTTTTTTCCATATGAGACTATATGTGTTCGTTTTTACGTGCAAGTGACGTGGCACATTTTGGAGCGTCTGATCGCGTGAATCAATTGCGATCATCGATTTTCACTTAAAGAGTGGGGTACGATTCACCTTAGAATCGTTTTAAAATGACTTAATCTTAGTTGCTCATTTGAGGAGTTATAACGGTTGAGATTAAAAACGCGACTGATGGACTCTCGTGGACACGTGTACACATCCAGAGCATCCAATGAAGATCAAAGAGTAGGCAATACGCAACATTTCTTCTTCACACACGATGTAATGAAATCTGAGCGCTCCAACTTCAATTGAATGAACACAAATTAAACGTAGTGATTCGCATCCAAGCATTTCATCAAAGCTGTTGATCGAAGATGAAACGATACATCGGACGGTCATGCCCAATTTTGCCTATATATACACATGTTCTTCGAGGATGTAGAGTCTTCTTGGGTATTTTGAGTAATCAAACTGTTTAGACATCTCAATCCTTAAATCTCTTACTTTCCTCCTCTTTTAGATCCATTTCTGTGTCTAAGGAGTGTTTGAAAGTGAGATTTTGTTGAGATAATAGGGAGAAATCACCTCTTGAATACCAAATTCATCTTCAAAATCACAGATGAAAAGCCCTTGATCCGGCGATCAATTGGATCATTTCAAGTGCGACTTCGGGTTAGATTATGTGTTTTCCTCTTAATCTCTCATCATGCATCATTATATTTAAATTTCAAATTGTAGATTAATCAAATTTTAGATAATTTCTCAGTTTTCTCTCTCTTCTTGATCGATTTTTCTCTCTAATGTTTTCTCCTTGATTTCTCCACAGATACTGATCCAAATCGAGTGATTTTTGATTTCATGGATTCATCTTGGAGTTCTCTTTCTAAAATTACTAAAATCTCTAATTTCTCACCTCAATTCCTTGTCTGATTTGATCGAATATGAAGAAACACTTTTAAAATACCTTAATTCTTCATAGATTCGACCCTTATTCACCATTATACTCTTTAATTCTTGATTATAATTATAAATTGGTGAGTTTGGAATATATTTTGACACGTCTCCTTGTGTTTTCAATGACCACACGGATTCCTCTCGTCAAGTGGACGATCCTATCTTAACCATACAATCCCTTTTCAAGACTTCATGTTGTATTCCATATATTATGTTTTAGAGATCCCGTGACTAGAGATTTCTAGGTTGATAATATGTTTTTTCACACATTTACTTTATTACTCTTTGATGATTTTAAAACACAATTCATGTCATTATTATCCATGTTATCACGTTTTGATGAAACTTTCACACATATCATACATATCATTCATAATTCAAATTCATGTTAAATTGTCTTTAATTTTATGCACATTTGATGTTTGACCTTTTATAAGATCGAATGAAGATGATTTAATCATGTTTTGTGATTGTAGGCATAAATGAGGAATCCCGAGAAATGAAGAGGACAAAAAAACTATAATGCAAAATTATCCTTTTTAATTTTATTTCAGCATATGGTAAAAATGAAGGGAAAACAAGGACCAAAATGGTAAAATATTTATCCAAAAATAAGTTTTCTATAAAAAGATACGAATATTTTTAGTTTTTGAGGTTTTTCTATAATTTCCCTTTTTTTAGATTCTTCCATTTTCTAAGATTTTATGAATTTTCTTGATTTTTGTCTAACAATTTTTCTATTTTAAAATATTTTTCAAGAATTTTAAAAATTGATACGTAAGTTTATTTGGGCATGTTGACGTCACACCATGGACGCGTGACGTGAAGGAATGGTACCGCACGTTGCCCAATCAGCGCACATGTGGCGCCATTAAGGGGAGTTTTAGTGTTTAATAATTTTTAGTTATTTTACTAGAGCTTAATGGGCCGCGTATTAAAGCCCAACTTTGTTTTTTTATCAATGTGGGACTAATATTTTTATTAATCGTAAGGACACATGGCATGTTGTGCATAGCTGGATCTTGAGGATAGAGTGCACCGGATGTCCCCTTTATTAGCGTGACATGTGGCAGCACATGAATTGTCAAATGCAATGGACCATGCCATCATTAGATTTGATATCCTAGATCAAGCCTGATATA
This sequence comes from Lemna minuta, assembly GCA_024174645.1. Classification (NCBI taxonomy): domain Eukaryota; kingdom Viridiplantae; phylum Streptophyta; class Magnoliopsida; order Alismatales; family Araceae; genus Lemna; species Lemna minuta. Next base: position 2,852,108 of record CM044103.1, on the reverse strand, counting down.
CTTTATTTTCTCTCTCTTGACAATGAATCTGGTGGCAACTGATGGGATCTGAGGTCGATAACTTTCCAAAATTTTGATCAAAACATCAAATGTAGTAGAATTCATTGAATCGGATATTCTATCATCCAAGAACAGATGATCCTATCATCTAGTATGAATGAGAAAATATACTTACAAGGTTTCCTTGAAGGAGTTCTTGAAGCTATTCAAGTGTCTAACCTCTAGTGGTATCTACATGGTCTCCGGATGGTTGGATCTCCTCTTCAAAGCTCTTCACCAAGAGAGAAAGAGAAGAAAGGAGAAAATTCCCACAAAGCTTGCATGGGCACCTTGAGTTGTGGTCGTCCTCCCCCTATTTATAGACATTTGGTATGAGGTTTTTTTCATAAAAACCCTCATAATTATGTCTATATCCACCAACATCCATAGACCTTATGTGTCTAACCTTCTAGGTCCATATATCTCGCTAGTTAATAACTCTATAGATCAAATAACACCTTATTGGTCAACCTTAATTAATTATCCACATCCACATATAGATTAATTAATCAATGATCGATTTAACCTAATCGATAGGTTGAGTTGCCAGTGATGGGATCTGAGGTCGATAACTTTCCAAAATTTTGATCAAAACATCAAATGCAGCGGAAAACATTGAATCAGACATTTAAAATACCAAGCCACCAAGAATAGATGATTCCTTGAAGGAGTTCTTGAAGCTATTCAAGTGTCTAGCCTCTAGCGATATCCACACGGTCTCCGAATAGTTGGATCTCCTCTTCAAAGCTCTTCACCAAGAGAGAAAGAGAAGAAATGAGAGAATTCTCACAAGGCTTGAATGGGCACCTTCAGTTGTGGTCGTTCTCCTCCTATTTATAGACATTTGGTATGAGGTTTTTTCATAAAAACCCTCATAATTATGTCTGTATCCACCAACATCCATAAACCTTATGTGTGTGACCCTCTAGGTCCATATATCTCACTAGTTAATAACTCTATAGACCAAATAACACCTTATTGGTCAACCTTAATTAATTATCCACATCCACATATAGATTACTTAATCAAGAATCGATTTAACCCAATCGATAGGTTGAGTTGCCAGCCCGTTGGGTGCCAAGCTACACCACGTACACTAGGAGATATGGAGTATGTAAGAACTCACTTATGGAACCTTCCCGTCATCGATTACCATGTATCTATAATCCTTCATCCACATTAGACTCATGAATGACTTAGGGTATGGTCAACTGTCGAACCCTAAAATCGGTCACTCAAGTTAGTACTGATGTGTGTAGAAATCAATCGGAACTCCTTCTCCGATATTTCTACTACCTTGGCCAAGGATGTCATCGCATCTCATTCTATGAGTCAATCTCCTCAAATACCGAGGGTAGATGATCCTATCTTGATCACACAATCATCTTCGTGGACTTCATGTCGTATCCAATATATGACGTTTTAGATATCCCGTGGCTAGGGATTCGTAAGTCATAATCAAAACACGATCATTCATCCACAAGATGTCTTTGGTGTCTCAAGTCAAAGGACCACATACACAACCATGACATGAATCAACCTAATTGACAGTTAGGTATAATACCCTTCAGGGATTCATACGGATCAATTCAATGAACTCTTTCTCCAAGGAGCTCCCACTATCTATCCTTAGTGTCTCCACACCGATGGCTATAGGATCAGTCATACTCATGATATGAGTTAGATTAGATAGTGCTTTTCTTTCCGGATAATTCGATGTCCTTCTTGAATATCCCACGTATAGGAATTTTTAGAACATATGTTTAAAGACTAGTAATCACTATATTATGATCTCATCATAATTCACTTAGTCATTCCACATGCTCATGGGCTTCATTACAAACATCACACATGAATGACAATGAATAAATTTCATTTCAATGAACATAAACAAGATACATGAAAGTGTGATTGGCTTATAGGCCACATAATATCCATCAATCTCCCACTTAGACTAAAGCCAATTACCCTTGTGCATCAACCCCATAGTTGTGCAATGACGCTCAAAGACTTCTTGAGCTAAAGGCTTAGTTAGTGGATCTGCAACATTGTCGATCAATAGAACTCTTTCCACTACTACATCTCCTCTGGCGATGATCTCCCTAATCAAGTGAAAGCGCCTCAGAATGTGCTTAGAATTTTGATGAGACCTTGGCTCTTTCGCTTGTGCTATTGCACCATTGTTGTCACACAATATTGGAATAGGGTTTGAGATCATAGGGACGACGCCAAGGTCTGTGATGAACTTCTTCAACTAGACTGCCTCCTTGGCGGCATCACTTGCGACAATATACTCAGCCTCTGTCGTCGAATCTGCAGTGGTGGGCTGCTTGGAACTCTTCCAAGACACTGCTCCCCCATTCAAAGTAAACATGAATCCAAATGTTAATCTACTATCATTTGGGTCTGACTGAAGAAATCATACGATTACAATCAAATCAAACTTTTTTACATAAATAATGGCCATAAATACTCGAAATTGAAATCATGATATCTCATGATCACGTCGAGTCAGGGGCTGAAATTTATGGGCATGATCTTCATTTCAAATTTTTTGGGTTGAAACTTTTTTAGGGTTGATTAAAATTTTGAGGCGAAAAAATACTATTTTTTAAAGTTTCATTGTGTCATTCTAGCATTGGCTAGCCAAGAGGAAAGAGGGCACCGATCAATTTTTCTCCATGTTTGGAACACCATTTCTAGTGAGTTTCTTCTCTTTTTTATTTATTCCTTCTTTTAGATGTAAGACACCAAGTTCTGGAAAAATGTATAGCCTCTTTAAGGTGTGTTTGATTGGAGTGCATCACTAGAGTACGTTTTCATTAGAAATCTTTAGATTAGAATCCTTTTCCATCGATCTTTTTGCATTGCTCAATATTTGCATATTTTCAAACTATAAATCACATTTCTACCATCTAATCAAGGTTTTTGGTCTTCAAAAGGAATAATTTTTTGATGTGTGAATTTGCGCTTTCCATGACCGTGATTTTACATATATCATATGTAAAATCTAAACATGGTCCTCTATCCAAAAGATGTCTTTAGTGTCTCATGTAAAATGACAACATAACCGTGATATGAATTAACCTTATTGATAGTTAGTTATAATACGATTCAAGGATTCAGACAAATCAATAAAGTGAACTCTTTTGATAAAGAGCATCCACTATCTATAATGGGTGTCCTCACACCGATAGCCAAAGATCAGCCATACTCGTCATCTGAGTTGGATGAGACAATGTTATTATTTTTTCTATAATTTCATGTCCATCTCAAATATCTCTTGAATATGAATATTTTGAATGTATTTTTAATGACTAGTGATCATTATATTATGGTCTCATCATAATTAACTTAGTCATTACATATGCTCATAGACGTCATTGCAAACATCATATAAGAATAATAATGAATAAATTTCATTTTAATTAACATAAATAAAATTGTGATTGGCTTGTAGGCCACATAATATCCATCATTTAGTGTACAAAGTTTTTAAAGTCCAATATTTGCTAATATCTCAAAATTTTGACTATCTTGTCTTCATATCATCTTAGCTAAAAACTAAAGGATAATTTTTGTAATTAACACATATTTCCTAGTTTCAATTTAAAAATCAAATCATAGGAATTCATCTTTAAAGGCTTAATTTCTCCCTCCATCCTTAATATTCTAAAAAATAGGATTAGTTGACCTTGAAAAGGACAAAATAATGGTAATGTAATAATAAACCATAAAATGAGGTAACTTTTTTACTTATGTGAAGTGGCTTGATGTTCTTGAAAATGCAACAAAGAAACAATAACACACATCATAATCATGAAATTTATGCATTAAATTAGTTTTTTATTATGGTAGTGCAACATTAACTTATATGTTATGAGGAAATACTCAAAATGGAGGTCAACCTTAATGTACCCTACTTGGAAAATTGGGTCAACCTCTCTTGGGTCCATGCAATGTGTTTGGTCCAAGTTCCAAATAGGGAGAACCCTCACAAGGAGATTTCTTTAGAAAAATGACAATGCCACATTTTGAAGCAACTAGTCTCCAAAAGGAGAAAAAAAACCATTTCTTTAATAGAAACTCAATGTTGCTTCTCAATGTATTAAAGGACTACTCAGATGATCTCTGATTTCTAATACTCTTTACCAACCTTTAGGTAGGTGATAAAATGTCATATACACTTATAATTACTCAATTATCAGTGGATTTTGAGGAATATATATATATATATACATATGATACATGTTATCATGTTATGAATGCATTTTCATCATTCTATGCCAATTAGCTTAGAATTTCACAATGACGTAATTTACTCTTAATTGTTCACAATACATGACTTTGAAAATTAAATTCTTATGATATTTGACTTAAATTATTTGAGATTTAAAAGATAATACATGAAAATACTGAGAGAAAAAAATTTCAAATAAGATTTCAAAATTATCTAGTTTTATTTTTCTAAGTGAATTTTCTCTTTAACTATTTCATTGTCTTTTTATCTATTAAATTAAATGACATATTATGATAGATTGATAAATTTATTAATGAAGAAAATTTAGACTAAAATGAGTTGTATTTTTTTTAAAATATGAACCTTCTTAGTTTTATAGATTTTTCTAGAATTTTTCTAGTTCATTTTGAAAATATTTAAGCAAAAATCAGCAAAGATGGTGGCGAAGCTGATGTGGTGGAGGAGTTGATGTGGTTGTGCACCTACATGGCAAAATGTGGCAACATCAAGGGGCACCACGTGGCACATAGGTGAAGTTTATGTGGTGCCCAATTGAGTGGAGCATGAGCTTTAATTATGGTGTCTTAATGGGCCAAATCAACATCAGTAACATCATTTTTTTATATATTAATTACAAGCATTCATTTATTCAAATTTAAATCTATTTCTTTTAAGGTGAAGTGGCACACCCAAAGTCATCAAATCAAAAAAAATTTCATCATCAGTCTAGACACTCAATTTTGATTTAAATGGGGTGCGCACATTGTGCAATCCAATTTGGTGTCAATTTTTTTATACCTCTCTATCAATCTGAGGTGTTCATTAGAGGATTTATAATGATCCAAATTAAAAGCACCTCGTAGTCTCCTTAGCAAATTGTGGCACAATTTGAGGAATAAAATAAAGATTCAATAGTACTTGTTAAGTGATCCTTTGTATACACGATGACATGGTAGAATCTTAGCGCTCCATCTCATATCTAACAGCCATGAATTAAAGTCATCGATTCTACTCTCTTCCTTTAATCGTGGCCCTTGATCGCATCTATGGAGATGATCTAACAGCCAATCCCAAATTCAAATCTATATTAACTTGTTCTTTGATAACATGCAATTTGAGGGCAAAGATTAAATCGATAACATGCCCACACTGATAATTATATGATTATTAATACAAATTAAGGCATTAAACATTCCATTCTTATGCATGCTATCATACTTTGAGTGCATATCTATCATTTTATGCAATTTAGAGTTATAATATCAAAATGTATTATTTTAGTGAAAATTATGCATAATTAAAGAAGATATTTTAGAGTAGATTTTTCTCATTTTTATTTCAGATTATAATGAAGTTTTAATGTTAAATAATCAAATAAAATATCTTTTTACTCTCATTTATTTCTCTAGTTTTATTTTTTAAAATAAATATTTTTGAAATAAAAAATTTATTCTCTTTTTATTTATTAAATTTGATTTTTTAGAATGATAGATTATTTACTTTCTGATAAAAAAAATTGGATTAATTTGGAGTTATATCTTGAAAGTTATCAAATTTTTAATTTTAAAAGATTTTTTGGAATGTTTCTAAATTTTTCTGAATTTATTTGGATTTTTTATTTATTTATTTTGATTTAAAAAATGAAAAAAGTTGTTTTTAGTAGCGCGTTGATGTGGCAGCTGACAAGGCGAATTGCTTACGTGTCACCACGTGACAACTTATGCACACACCACGTGGCGCATGAGCGTGTGTGTGCGCGCGCGTGATTAGTGGGTTAAATCATCTATTAAAGGATATAAGCTAACCCACTAAGACTGCCTAGTATTTTTATGTGATTTCTGCCATAATTTTTGTCATGTGAGACTATTTTTTTTTCTTTTATGCAAGAGGCGTGACACGCTTAGAAGGGTTTGATCAAAGCGAAAGGAAACGATTTAATCTTTGCCCTCAATTTTTCACTTACTCGAAAGGGTATGCGGCGCACTGACGAAAAAAAATTATGTGGTCATTGAATACACCCAAATCCGTGTCAAAATTAATGTCAAATTAACCAATTTAATGAAATTAATACAAATTGAATAGCATAGTGGTGAATAAGAGTCGAATCTAAGGAGAATTAAGGGATTTTTGAGATATCTTTTAAAATTTGATCAAATCAGATGATGAAATGTGATGAGAAATTAGGGAAATTGACATATTTGGAAAGAAGACTTGAAGGCGAATCTAGAAATCAAAAATCACAAAATTTGGATAAAGATTCGCGTAGAAATCAACAAGTGAAGTAGATAGAAATTTCCTTACACGAGAATTGTGAAAAACTTAACTTGAAATTGAAATTGACTAAATCTATGATTCAAAATTGAAAATGTAATGTTATAAGAAGAAAGATTAGGACAAAAACTTAAATTCTAACCCAAGATAGTGCTTGAATTGATCTAATTCTTGACCAGATCAAAGGCTTTTCATTCGCGAATTTAAAAACAATCTTTGGGGTTCAAGAGTCGATTTCTTCCTATTTTCTTGGCGAAATCTCACTTTCAAACACTTCATGTAAGTGGAATTGATTTAGAAGCGATTGGAAGCAAGAGATTCAAGGGATTTGGTGTCTAGATAGTTCGAATACTTGAAGAACCCATGAATGATTTATAATGTCGAAGAACATCTCAATTCATATCCATAGCAAGTCGTAGCTCGTATCATCTTTGTCTCGGAACTAGTATTATTGATAGAGTGAAGCTCCGTGATCCATAGAGATACCAAAACCTCTTCAGGGGAATAAGCTGCATGTCTACTAAGGACGACACATGGGTAGGATGAGCACCATTGAGTGAGTGAGTGTGTATGTTATGTCCAATAAGCTGCATAGAAAGCCTTAGAAAGTTGTAATTCTACGTCTTCTCATATTTATTCGCTCTTTGATAACATACTAAATAGACATGATAATACATGATTATTGATGCATATTAAGGCATAAATGATTTCACTCCTATGCATGTTATCATATTTATGAGTATTTATCTATCATTCTATGAAAAAGTAATTATAATCTTAAAATACTTTAATGTAGGGTTAATTATGATGAATTAGAGATAAATAATTTTATAACCCATCTTTACTTGAGATTATAAGTTTTTTTAAAGTTAAATACTGAGAGAAATCATTTTTATAAACATTAATTTAATTTTCTAAGTTCAAATCTTATAAGAAATGAATGTATTTTTGAAATAGAAATTAAATCTCTCATTATTTATTAATTTTGACTTTTAGAATGATAGATAATTAAATTTCGGATCAAATGAAAGAAATTTGGATTAATTTGGAGTTAGATTTTAAAAGACATGAATTTTCCAATTTTTAGGGTTTTTCAGAATTTTTAATGAATTTCTAAGGATTTTCCGGAATTAAAAATCAAATTTTCTAATTATACATTGATTTTTCAGAATATTTAAAGCGCGCAGGTGACGTGGCGCAATTAGAGCCGTCCGATCGATCGCGATCAACGATCGCGATGAGGAGGCGACGTGGCAGCGTGTGGGACGTTCGATCGCGCATGCAATCGTGGCTCTTGATCTTCACTTAAATTGATGGACACGTCACTTTAATTGGGGTACACCCGATGCGTTTAATCTCGACCGTTGATCGCGAGAGTTATAATGGTCGAGATTAAATCGCATCGAAACGCATCAGAGGCGCTAGATCACGATCCAACGGCGACGGTTTATAACGCGCGTTGACATGGCTTCATCTCGAGCATCCATCGGCAATCCAACGGAGGGGACTTAACTTTAAATAATGACTTAACGGCAATCCAACAGAGGGGACTTAACTGAATCCAAGAAATTATGATGAACTCAAATAATTCTAACTTGACTTTAAAAGCCAAATTAAGTCAACCCCCTAAAGTTGACTTTTGATTCTTCCCATTATTCTCTTCTTCTAATCTCTTCTTTAATCATCCACTAAAGTCCTAAAAATTCAACTCAAGAAAAATGGTTAATTTCAAGTTGTTTGACCTTGAAAAAGGTCAAATATCAAGAAAGCACATAATTAACCCTAAATAATTTTTAAAATGTGGACTTTAGTGAAATGGCATGCCAATAGTGAAAATGTCATAAAACTATAATAACACACATCATAATTTTAAAAATGTGGACTTCATAAATTAAGCATTAATATCAGTTAATTATGATGAAAATACGAGTTAATTATGATGGAAAACGAGTTAAATATGCATGTTATCATACCCCCCCCCAACTTAAATAATTACTAGTCTCTTAGCAATGGAAGCATAGAGAATGTATAATAGGACTAACAAGTGACCTCGAAAGATCATGGGTTGAGCATTGATAGAATCTGAAATGAATGTTCTACCTTAAATGATGGCAAGAAGAAAGTAGTGCACTAGAAACTCTAGGGTCAAGACATTCCTCCGGCAAACACTTTAATCTACAAAATGAACTAAGAATTCTTCTTGCTCTACATACTAATAAAGATATAAATAAACTTAAGAAAATGATTCACCTCACCAAATCAATTGTCGATTTCCCCTTGCACTATGGAACCAGATGATAAAAGTGCAAGAAGTAGAAACAAGTATCATCCTTTCCCTACATAATGGCTATAAAATAGAATCGGCTAAAACACATGGGAGGCAACTTACCATTCTAATTCTACTTTTCTTTTTCTTTCTTCTTTTCTTTATTTATTTTACATGAACTTGCTGCAAGCCTCTTTAAGAATGGGGATCCGATGATGAAGAGTGACGGATCGAGACTGCAAGGTCGTCAATTGCACACGGTCTCGTGTCAAAAATAATTCCAAACTTACCAATTTGATGAAAATATCTCAAATTGAGGGGTATAATGGTAAATATGGGTCGAATCCACAGGGAATTAGGGAAATTTCTGATGATCTCTTCGAATTTGATCAAATCGCACAATGAATTGATGATAAAAATTGGGGAAAATGGTATATTATGAAAGAGAACTTTTAAGACGATTCCACGGAATAAAAAATCATCAAATTTGACTTTGATTTCATGGAGAAATTGAAGATCAAAGTGAGGGGTTATTTCTGAAAATCGGAAGAATGATATTAACAAAATTAAAAAGAAATTAACTCAAATTTACAACTCTAAAATGAAATTAAACAGTAAGAGATGATAGATTAGGTAAAACCACGATCCCTAACCCTCGATTACAATCAGATTAGTCCAATTAATCACAGGAATCAAGGCTTTTCAACAAAAATCCAAAAATCGCGATCGTGGAGTTCAAGCGTCGATTTGTTCCTCGTGGATCATCCAAATCTTGATCTTAAGCACTCCGTGGATGCGGAATTGAGTATAGAAGCGATTGGGATCAAGAGATTCAAGAGATTTTGTGTCTAAACAGTTCAATTTAACTGAATTGCTCTTGAATGCTTTACAAATTGAAAGATGAATTTCATTTATATTTCAGGTGGCATGGGATTAAAGAAGAAGAAATTTGTGATCGAATGGAGACAATTTGAGTCAAAAAGGCCTTTTAATTGAAAGTTATGAATTTCTAAAGTTTACGTGATTTTTTGAAATTTTATTTTGATTTTTAGGATTTTGAAAGGCCAAAAATAAAAAAAGGGGGGTCACGGGGCCCATGGGGCCTGCACAGCACTAACGTGGCGGCGCTGCCACGTGGCAACACGCTAGCAAGCCAGTTGGCCCGACGCGGACCCACTCTGACGCCTGTGGGGTGCTTACCTGGCTTGGGCCATAGAGCATAGTGGGCTTGAGTATGGCGATAGAGAGAGAGGCATTTGGGCCCGAATGGGCATTCAAATATAATAGGGGCGCCTTCTATATAAACCTCTATTTAATTGTTTTATTTTCCGATGTGGGACTAATCCCACCCCTATTTTTTGCGTAGGACATGTGGCCGCATGTTAGCCTTCGTATGAGGATCGGACGCTCTTACCAGTTCAAAGCCTTCTTCCACGTGATCTGGGACGTCCACGCCAAATCTGACGGCTCAGATTTTGCCCGCCTATTTCAAAGGGAGATCTCGTGCAATCTGGGCCATCCACATCATCACCGCCCAGATCGGATGGTCCAGATCGCGAGCGATTTGGAAAATGCTAAAAATAGTGAGGAAATTGGCCGAAAAATAAGAAATTATGTCCCATTAACCCTAAAATGCCAAAAAATGCCCTAAAATGCCTCTAAAGTACCCCAAAAATCCCAAGAACTCTTTTTAATCTGATTTTTTTCTCTCTCCTTTCGTGTGTTTGGACATCTAGGGTTCCTCCTAGGGCTCTATGACTATCCTCTCACCCAATCCTTCCATGTATTGAATTTTTAATGTTATTTGATGACATTTTGAGTGTGAAATGAGAGGGATTGTCATCGGCTCTTGAATCAACGTGGATTTGAAGCGTTTGTGGAGGATATTCTTGACTCAGTTGAGGTTCATGCACTCCAGAAGCCATTCTATCGAGTTGTTATCGTTCTCTTCCATCTAAACTGATTTTTGGTCTTCCGATTCTCAATCTTGATTTCTATATTACTTGGTCTTACTTTCTTTGAATCAAAATTGATTCATTATTTTTTGTCACAAAATCATTGTTTTTCTTATTTCGGATCTCAATATCTCAAATTCTCATAGTTGTTCTTTTCTTTTTTTTTTGTTAAACAAAAAATCTATATTGGACCTAAAGTTTTTAAGTTATACTTATTTTGCCTTATCAAGTTTTTTAAGTTATATTTATTAAAAATCTGTAGGTTACGGATTTCCTGATTTCATAATTTCTAAACAAGCCCTATCAAATTTATTTTGGGATCAATTGATATTAGATTTGAACAAAAAATAGTTTAGCCTAGGACTAAGTTTGCCTCATTGCTAGATCTGATTTAGTTAAATGTTGTTGGTCTGATTATATGCTTATTGAGTTTGATTTCATATATTATAAGATCTTATTTAGTAATATTTACCAATCATATCTTATATATATATATATATATAGCTTTGGGTCTGCTTTTGGTATATTTCAATCTAATTATAAACTTTCAGATTTGATTTTGAGATCACTTTAGGTATGATATTTGTTCCATTTTGAGGGTTATACACATTTTCTCTTAGGCTAAACTTCTTATAATTTTAAATTTATATAAGTTGATTATTGTAGAGATAATTTAGGGCATTTGAGACACAATTCTAACTTGATTACATCGTTTTACAAACTGAGACATCATATACTGAGGATTATCATTGTAAATCATAGAATATAGTTTTTAGACATTCAAGGGTAATTTTGTCAAAATTCAAAGTAAAAGAAGAAGTCAAAGTCAGAGCATAAGTCAAAGTCAGGGTAGAAGTCAAAGTCAAAGAAAAAGTCAAAGTCAAAGCAAAAGTCAAACTCAAAAATAAACTCAGTTCTTCCAGGAGTTATTTTAATATCCTTTTATCTTGTTAGGTATTTTTATATCCTTTTATCTTGTTAGACTATTTTAGGAACTAGGGAGAATTAGCATCACCTTCATATATTGGTTTGACTCTGGGTGAGTTATACTTACCCGTGAGGGTAAGGGGGAGTTTATTAGTGAATTGGTGCTAGTCGAGAGGAGTCTAGGAAGTTGACTGAAAAGTCAACTCAAGGCATACTTGCTCTCTATCTCGCATTATCACGCTAAATCGAGGACAAGCGACCTACTTGGAGTGTGTGTGG
>CM044103.1:2788677-2839631 GCA_024174645.1 Lemna minuta | reverse complement strand
GGGTTGGGCGGTCCCGGTCACGGTCCGGTCTTTGGCACACCATTTGGTCCAAGTCTCGGTCTCGGTCTCGGTCCGGTCTTGGTCCACCTCGGTCACGGTCCGGTTCGGTCTTAACTTCGGTCTCTCTTGACCATGAATATGCGTACCTGAAAAGAGATAAATGTATCAACGTCCATTAATAAAAAAAAATTATAGTAAAAACTTAGATTAAAAATTAGATTAAAAATTAGAGTTAAAACTTAAAAGGCAAAAATATTTAGAATATAATGTGGGCCATCTATAATGAAAAATTTCTTGAGAGTGATTAAAGATCATCTGGGCACGTTTAATCTTTTGGAAGACAAAGTCTTGCCCAAGATTGTTGATGAATTCGGGTGGTGCACTTGGGATGCTTTTTATTTGAAAGTTCATCCCGCTGGTGTGTGGGAGGGAGTGAAGGATCTAGTTGATGGAGGGTGTCCTCCGGGATTTGTGATTATTGATGATGGATGGCAGTCTATCTGCCATGATGAAGATGATCCGGAATCTAGGTTTGAAGGGATGAACCGGACTTGTGCTGGAGAGCAGGTGCCTTGCAGGTTGATCAAATTCCAGGAGAATTACAAGTTCAAGGAGTATGTGTCTTTGAATGGGGAATCTTCTGGGATGGGAGCTTTTGTGAGTGATTTGAAGGAGAGGTTTAGGAGTGTGGAGCAAGTGTATGTTTGGCATGCTCTGTGCGGATATTGGGGAGGGATAAGGCCCCGGATGAGAGATTTATACGGTAGCAATTGGAAATGTTTACACGCGGAAGGAAATGTGGAAGGAGAAGGCGGAGGTAAGGAAGAGCGGAGATCGGCGGAGGAGATGTCCTGGAAGGAGTTTGTTGGAGATCGGCGGCATCGCGGATAGCGGGTCTCACACAGAGATCGTGCGGAAACAGGAGCAAGAAAATGGGAGGAAGAGGCGGTGATTGAAGACGATCTCGAGTTTCAAAATCATGCCAAAATCACCGCCTTACCTGCCGCAATCGCCGCCTTCTTCAAGCCTCGTTCACACGGAGAAAGTGGAGAAGAAGAGGGAAGACGACGAGGAGAGAGAAAAAGAGGTGATAGGGTCGATTTTGGGTAAAATCGGCCATAGGGAAGGGCAGATTTCGCCCTTCGGTCCAAGACCGAAGGCCTGACGCGGACCAGACCGAAGTTGGACCGAGACCGGTCCGGCCCATTTTTTGGGACCGATGGTCTCGGTTCGGTCCAGTCAACCGACCTTCGGTCGGTCTTTGGACTTCCCTAGTTGCTTTCAACATTTGTCAATGAAGAGAATCTAAAACATTGTTTATGGGGGTAAATTCTCAATTATTTATGTGTAATATGAGTGACTTATATAACTAATTGTAGAAAATACAAGTCGAGGATGTCATTCACCGAGAACGTGTTAGTTGAATATGAGTTTGATAATTTAGATTGTTGGCTGTTTGCAATTTATGAAACACTATATCAATTAATTTTAGAACTTTATTGATAGTTTAGTGAAAATGATGCAAGAAAGGTTTGTCTTTGCAAGAGTAGGTTCTACAGGCTTGAGTGATGGACTCTTGATGACATCAGAATGTGAAAAATCTCAAAGCATAAGCTTTACACAATTCTTCATATGTTGTTTCAGATTATGAGTATCATCGTCAATGTCTCTTGTTTAATGCATTAACCATTTGATCTTTTTTATTTATTTATAACATCATTATCATTATCTATATAATCAAATAGCCATCATCACTAGTATCATAAAAAATCTTATGCATTTATTTAAATCAAATTTAATTATTTATTTTTACTTATCATAAATTAATGTTATCATAAATATCACTAACTGTCATTTTGGGCAATGTTGTTTTTAGGGCATGAAAGAAATATGAGCTCTCTCTCCCTCTTATTGCGGTGAGCTCTTGATAAAACGAATTGATGCGGTCATTGATTATACACCAATTCATGTCAAAACTAATTCCAAACTCACCAATTTTATAAAATTATCATGAATTAATTAGTGATGAATAAGGGTCGAATCCACGGAGAAATAAGGAAATTTTGAGATATCTTTTGAAATTAGATCAAATCGAATTTTAAAATGAGGTGAGAAATTAGGTAAATTGATATTTTTGAAAAGAAGACTTGAAGGCGAATCCACAGAATAAAAAATCACAGAATTTGGATCAAGATTCTCGGAGAAATCGTCTAGTGAATGAGATAGAAATTTCTGAATTTTAAAATAAAAAAAAACCAAAATTGAAATTGAAATTGACTAAAATTACTGATTGAAATTGAAACCTAAAGCTATACAAAGGAAGATTAGAATGAAACTCAATCTCTAACCAAAGATTGAGCTCGATTTGATCCAATTACTCGCTGGATCAAAGGCTTTTCATTCCTGAATTCGAAAAATGATCATTGATATTCAAGAGCCAATTTCTTTATATTCTCTCAACAAAATCTCACTTTCAAGCACTCTGTGGACGCAAAAATTGATCTAGAAGCGATTGGGAGCAAGAGATTCAAGGGATTTAGTGTCTAGATAGTTCGATTACTCGAAGAACCCAAGAATGATTTACAATGTTGAAGAACATCTCAATTTATATGAAAAATTGGGTGTAGCTGTCCGAGGAAACGCTTGATCTTCGATCAACGGCTCTGATGAAACACATGAGTACGAATCGTTATGGTTAATTTGTGGCCATTGGATCGCAGATGAACCTTCGAGATTTTGTCATGTCGCGTGCGTTATAAGTAACACATCAAACACCCGTCGTTTGATTTTGATCGGACGCTCCATTTGCATTTCTTCGGTTTTAATCTCAGCCATTATAACTCCTCAGATCGACGGTTGTGATTAAATCATTTTAAAAATGATTTACCAAAAAATAGGATTACGTCGTGTACCTGCCGTTGTAAGTGAAGATCGATGATTCATCTTCAACTCGCACATCGGACACTCATCGTCCTGCCACATCACCTGCACACTTAAAACACGAAACAAAGTCACACATAAAAAAAACGCGTGTATATAAGGTGTGTGTAATTAAGGAGTTAGAAAAAATCCTTAACAGGGTGCTTTCTCCTTAGTTACACACGCGCGCACACACGTGCGCACACACGCACACACGTGCACTCGCACACATGAGCACATGCACACGTGTGCGACACGTGGTGGTCTCATATGTTGCCACGTGGCGCACTATTTTCCGCTCGTGCTACGTTAGCACGCAAAAATAAATATATTATTTGAATGAATTTAAATCATATAAATCGATTTGAAATTCATAAAAATTCAGAAAAAATCCCTAAAAATTAGAAAATTTATATCTTTTAAAATACAACTCCAAATTAATCTAAATTTATTTTATTGGATCAGAAATTAAATTATCTATCATTCTAAAAAGTCAAATTTAATAAATTAAAAGAGAATAAATTTCTATTTCAAAAAATATACTTATTTCTTTTAGATTTTAAAACTTAGATAAAGATATGAGTGTATATAAAATGATTTATCTTCCTATTTAACCTTAAAAGCTAATTATAATCTCAAGTAAAGATGAGTTTAAAAGATATTCTTATCAACTTATCATAATTAACCCTAAATTAATGCATTTTGATATTATAATGACTTTTTCATAGAATGATAGATAAACACTAAAAAAATATGATAACATGCATTATAATGAAATTTTTTATGCCTTAATTTGCATTAATAATAAAATATTTTCATGTTTAATTTGCATATTATCAACTCTCTCTCTCTCATGCACACAATGGCAACAAGCTCTTACACTCCAAACATCACATAAGAGTTCATGTTCTCTCCAACAAGCATCAACCCCTTTCTCCTACTCTCTCAACAACAATGATCTCCCTAAAAAAACAACTAAAAATGAAGGATCTCTCCCAGTCTGAAATGATCACTCATATCTTGAGAGCTCATTTTGAAACTCATTTTGAGATTTGTTGTCATTGGAAGCTCATTTTGAGTGAATCATTAGGTCTAACCAGTTTTTGAGCCTAAATCCTTATGACTGTGATTTTGAATCAGATTTGGGTTCCTATAAGAGGTATTTTTCTTGATTCTGATTTTAGTTTAATCAATAACATGTTTGATTTTTTTATTTTAGCTTAATCCATATAAGGTTTGATTTTGATTTTTGGGTTTATTTATGACTAGTTTGAGTTGGGTTTAAGGCTAATCCATATTAGGTTTGATTATGATTTCAATTTTGGTTAATTTTGGCTCTAAATTTAGAATCATTTTAGGTAGACTCCCACCTCAATCTCAGGTCTGATTGTGGGGATAGTCCCAATATGACTAGTGGAAAAACTAAGGCTTGATTAGGGAGATATCTATAACTTGAACAAGGAATTACTCTATTAGGATTTTTTAGGTGATTTTAGATCTAGGCTTTGAGTTTGCTTTAATAGAGATTTCAGGTCATTTTAAGACAATCTAAATTATAATTAAGTTCATTTTACTAATCTATCCTCTTCATTGATTTCTTGGATCCATCCTATAATATCATCTTTAAAAAAAATGCATGCACAAATTATTTTGCTGAAATCTATTTATTTAGATACATTTGTTAGGATTTGAGGTCGACAAGCCTTCTAAAATTTTGATCAAAACATTGATTGTAATGGAATACATTGAACTAGATATTTAAAATACCAAGGCACCAAGAATAGATGATCCTATCATCTAGTCTGTATGAGAAAACATACTTATAAGGTTCCCTTGAAGGAGTTTTTGAAGCTACTCAAGTGTGTAGGCTCTAGCGGTATCCACACGATCTCTGGATTATTATATCTCCTCTTCAAAGCTATTCACCAAGAGAGAAAGAAAAGAAAAGAGAATTCTCACTAGGCTTTCTTGAGAACTTTGAGTTGTTGTTATTCTTCCCTTATATATAAACATTTGGTATGTGAATTTTTTTTAAAATCTCATAAGTATGTCCACCAACATCCATAGACCTTATGTGTATGACCCATATATGTCACCAATTAATAAATCCAAATACCCAATAAAACCTTATTGGTCAAATTTTATTAATTATCTACATCAACAAATAAATTAAGGATCGATTTAACCCAATCGATAAGTTGAGTTGCCAGCCTATTGGGCACACGTTATAGAACGAATCGATGTGGTCACTGAATACACACCGATTCGTGTCAAAATTAATATCAAACTCATCAATTTTATCAAATAATCACAAATTAAGGAGTAAAGCGGTGAACAAGGGTCAAATCTACGGAGAATTAATATAATTTTGGATGATCTTTTGAAATTCGATCAAATCGAATGATGAATCATGGTGAAAACTTAAGCATTTTGATATTTTTGGAAAGAAGACTTGAAGACGAATCCACAGAATTAAAAAATAACTGAATTTGGATCAAAATTCGTGGAGAAATCATCAAAAGAACAAGAGAGAAATTTATGAAAAATAAAATCTCGAAAAACTGAAATTGAAATTGACTCAAATTATGATTCGAAATTGAAATCTAAAGCTATACGAGGGAAGATTAGGATGAAACACGATCCCAAACCCAAGATTGTGCTCGAATTGATCGAATTATTCGCCGGATTCAAGGCTTTTTGTAACCGAATTTGAAAATACGATCGTTGATGTTCAAGAACCAATTTCTTCCTATTCTTTCAATGAAATCTCACTTTTAAGCACTCCGTGGACGCAGAAATGAGTTTAGAAGCGAATGGAAGCAAGAGATTCAAGGGATTTGGTATCTAAATAGTTTGATTACTCAAATTGCCATGGAATGCTTTACAATGTCGAAGAACATCTCAATTTATAGGGTGAATTGGGCGTAACAGTCCGATTGAGCATTTAATCTTCGATCAACGGCTCTGATGAAACGCACGATTGTGAATTGTTACAATTAAGTCGTGCTTGTTGGATCTCCGATGGACCGTCGAGATGATGCCACGTCGCGCGCTTTATAAGTAACGCATTGAACCGCTACTGTTTTATCTTGATCAAACGCTCTATATATGTTTCGTTGGTTTTAATCTCAGCCGCTATAACTCCTCAGATTAATGGTTGAGAATTTCGTCGGAGAATAAGATTGCACCACGTACCCCCCGCCATAAGTGACGATCGACGGTCGCAATTAATCACGCGATCGGATGCTCTAGATTTTGCCACATCACTTGCTCACTTATAAAATTGATTTAAAGTTAAATAAATTGATTTTAAATTCATAAAATTCAGAAAAATTTAGATAAAATCCCTAAAAATTAAAAAATTCATATCTTTCAAAATATAACTCCAAAATAATCCAGATTTATTTCATTGGATCAGAAATTAAATTATCTATCATTCTAAAAAGTCAAATTTAATAAATAACAAGGTAATAAATTTAAAAAATACACTTATTTTTTTTAGATTTCAAAACTTAGAAAAATATATGAGTGTATATAAAATAATTTCTCTTATTAGTTAACCTTAAAAACTAATTATAATCTCAAGTAGAGATGGGTTATGAAAATTTTATCCTTAATCCATCATAATTAACCCTAAATTAATGCATTTTGAGATTATAATGACTTTTTCATAGAATTATAGATAAACACTAAAAAATATGATAACATGCATTATAATAGAATGTTTTATGCCTTAATTTTTTATTAATAATCATGTATTTTTATGTTTACTTAGCATGTTATCACACCCCTCGACTTCAATGATTGATAGTTTCTTAGAAATTTACTTTTTAGTCTCCCTAGAAGGTCCTTTCATCCTTTGATCGTACTACTAAAGAGGTGTAGTGTAGGCTATAATGATCTAGATTCCATCTCTAGGTTAACTTCTTTAGTGCATATTAGAGTAGTGCTCATCGACTAATGCTCGAGTCTTATTCTCAATTGTGATCAAGGTGAGCATATCTAAGGTTTCATGCTATGAGAATGAAAATATCCTCACTCTCTCATGAGTAGATATAATTCATTTCCCTCTCCATAGATACATCACTCCTTCCCTAAAAAATGGAGGCTACTTAGTGTATTAGAATTCCCCTCAACTCGTCTTCCTCTTATAAAGTGTGAAATTGTAAAGGGATTCCTATCTTTGGGATGCAACGTGTGAGGTGGCTGAAGGAAATAAAAAGATATTATTTCTAAGGGAATGACGTGGTTAAAAGAAAATATGCAAATAAACAAAGTGGATTTTAAAAACAAAGGAGGTACTGATAACATGCTAAATGAACACTCTAAAACATAATTTTTGATGCATATTAAGGTATAAATGGTTTCATTTACATGCATGTTATCATACTTATGTGTATTTTTCTATCATTCCATGAAAAAGTCATTATAATCTCAAAAATACTTTAAATTAGGGTTAAATATGATGATTTAAAAGATAAATAATTAATAACCCATCTTTACTTGAGATTATAGAGGTTTTTAAAGTTAAAATAATGAGAGAAAATGTTTTATAAACATTTATTTATATTTTTTAAAGTTAATATCCTTAAAAAATAAATGTATTTTTGAAATAAAAATTAAAACTCTCATTATTTATTAATTTTGACTTCTTAGAATGATAGATAATTAAATTTCAGATCAAATGAAAGAAATTTAGATTAATTTGGAGTTATATTTTAGAAGTTATGAATTTTCTAATTTTTAGGGATTTTTCTGGATTTTTTTCTGAATTAATTTCAATTTTTAAATGATTTAAATGATTTAAAATAAGGCAAAAAGGGGGGGTATTTTCGCGCAGGACCCACGTGGATGCGACGTGGCACGCAAGGCCACGTGGCAGCGTCACGCGGGCCCATGCGGCGCCTACGCGGTGATGTGACGCATTATTTATATTTACATATATAGGTTATAATATATATAGTCTTCCGATTATCGGAAGAGAATTATTAACCCTCTAAACCGTCGCATAATATAAACCTGATTCCTTCTTTTAATTTTCTCCGTGTGGGACTAAGTTCCACGGAGTTTATTTTTTATGTAGGTGACGTGGCTAAAAGCGAGGCGTTGGATTACGATCGAAGCGCGCTGATCAAGTGAACCCGCGGTCCATCGCATCCCAATCACACACGTGGCTAATTAAAAGGAGTTATAACGGCGGTGATCTAACGCTCGGGATGGATCCAGAGCGTCGGATCGTGATCTAACGGCGCCAATCGCACGCGTTTTATAACGCCCATCTGCTCGACTCATCCGGACCGTCCATCAAGATCGGACGGCTGCAACTTAATTGAAATGGTCCACGATAGACCGTTCCATTGTAACCGTCGATCATTTCGAACGGACGATTACGCCCAAATAGCCTATAAATAAGACATGTTCTTCTCATTTGTAAGCATTCGAGTTAGAAATCAATCCAATTGATCTGTTTAGACACCTCCCTTCTCGAATCTCTCAATTCTAGCTTCTTCTCCACTAAATTCCACATCCACGGAGGGCAAGAACTCGGGACTTGGTTGAGTAGATTAAGAGAAATCGACGCTTGAATCTCCACATCGCGTTCTTCCCGTTTTTGGCGATTAAGAGGTTTAATCACGTCAATTTGATCACTATTTGGGATTAGGAAGTGGTTTTTCATAATCTATCATCCAATCATGTTTAATTTCAGTCTAGAATAGGATTTCAAGTTTAATTTGGTTCAATTTTAGCCAATTTCGTGATTTTTCAAGTTCAAAAATATCTCTCCCCTTCGATCTTCAATTTCTCTGCGAAATCAAGATCAATTTCGATGATTCTTGGTTCCTGGAATCGATTTGAAGTTATCTTTCATAATATACCATTTTCCCCTATTTCTACCATCAATTTATCATCCGATTTGATCAATTTCGAAGAAAACATCAAGAATTTC
The DNA here is from genome assembly GCA_024174645.1 of Lemna minuta. Taxonomy (NCBI): domain Eukaryota; kingdom Viridiplantae; phylum Streptophyta; class Magnoliopsida; order Alismatales; family Araceae; genus Lemna; species Lemna minuta. The sequence continues at coordinate 2,830,765 of CM044103.1, read as the reverse complement.
CTTATTTCCCTGTGGATTCGACCCTTATTTACCATTATACCCCTCAATTCAAATCATTTTCATCAAATTGGTAAGTTTGGAATTTTTTTGACACGAGACTGTGTGAAATCGACGACCTCGCAGTTTCGTCTCGTCAGGTACCACTTATGATAATTATACTCCCAAATGATGTGGATGGTGATGGTAGGGTAGATGGTAGAGATGATGGTGGAGGTGGTAGAGATGATGGTGGAAGAAGATATTTTCCCAACTTATTTTCCTTCTTTTCACTTTTTATTTCTCTCTTTCCTTGATTTTTCTCCTTTTTTCATTATTTTTTTTAACTAAATTTTTTCAAAATTTGATAAGAATTTACATGAAATAAGGATATTGAGGAGTTTTAGGTTTTTTAAAGAGAGTATGTAACAAATGTGAAGTGTAGTGTGAAAGGATACATACATGTGAGGAAAGTATGGAAGAAATGTGATGGATGCGCGAATCACTTAGGAGTGTTATTATCATGAGTTTAACGTCTTCAACCAGACGCAACTCTACTAAAACCTATGACTACTGATGGGGCGAGGGTGATACCGTTGTCACGTCCTCGTGTACCTCGGGAAGATGCAATTTTACTGTGTCAGCTGGTGCAGGTAGTTCTGATGTCAGGGACGGCTCGAGACGATAGCCGTTTACCTTGAATTGTTGGCCGGATTTGATATCAGAGATGAGCACAGATCACTGTCAAACAACTCTAGAATTACATATGGACCATCCCATCGAGAGCGTAGCTTCCCAGGAAAGAGCTTAAGGCGAGAGTTTTAGAGCCATACCTTGTCATTGACCTGAAAGGATCGTCTTCTGATGTGTCCGCCATGAAAGGCCTTCGTCTTCTCCTTGTAGATTGCCTTGTTCTTATACGCATCGTGCCTTAGCTCTTGCAACTCTTGGAGCTGGAGAACTTGTTGTTTCCCTGCTTTGTCCAAAGATAGGTTAAGCTTTTTGATGGCCTAATAGGCTCAATGCTCGAGCTCAATCAAAAGGTAGCAGGCTTTACCGTAGATGAGCCGGAAAGGAGACATCTCGATGGGTGTCTTGTAAGTTTTCCGGTATGCCCATAGTGTGTCGGGAAGCTTTGCGCCCAATCCTTCCCATCTGGTCGAATAATTTTATTTAAAATATTTTTGACTGCTCTATTATTAACCTCTACTTGCCCATTTTCCTAGGGGTGGTATGGTGTGGTGATGCGATGGTGTACTTCGGACTTCTTCAATAATGCTCGAAAGTATGAAATATTGAAGTGTGAGCCACCGTCATTGATGATGGCCCTCGGACAACTGTATCGGGCAAAGATGCATCTCGTAAAAAATCTGAGCACCTCCTGATGGTCGTTTGTCTTAGTGGGGATCGATTCGACCCCTTTAGACACAATCTACCACTACCAAGAGATACTCTTTCCCGTCTGAAGGTGGGAAAGGTCCCATAAAATCTATCCCCCATAAATCGAAGATTTCCACTTCAAGGATCGGCCGCATTGACATTTCATCTTGCTTGGAGATGTTCAATGCTGCTTGACATTGTAGACACTCCATGTAGAAATGATGGGCGTCTTTGAAGATGGTGGGCCAATAGAAGCCGCTCTAGAGGATTTTGTCCACGGTCTTGCGCGCCGTGAAATGTCCTCCGCACATCAATGAGTGACTGATAACATGTTATTTATGCATGTAATTACATAGATATTAATGCAAATTAATGCACTAATCATTACAAATATATGCATGTTATCATCTTTTAAGCATATTTCTATCATTTTGTGTAAATTCATGTTATGATCTAAAAATACACTAATTATGGATTATTATGCATAATTAAACATTATAATCTTTAACCCTAATTATATTTATGATCATAATCATGTCTTAAAGTTGAAAATAGAAGAGAAAACACATTTATTACAATTTATGTATTTATATGAATTTATTTTATATAATACATAAATGTATAAAATTAATATAAATTAATTCTCTTATTATTTTAATAATTTTACCTTTTAAAATGATATATTATTCAATTCTGAATCCAACAAAACAAATTTGACTTAATTTGGAGTTATATTTTGAAAGTTATGAATTTTAAAAATTTAAAGAATTTTTCTGGAATTTTTCTGAATTTATATCGATTTAATTTCGATTTTTTAAATGTTTTAAAATAATTAAAAAAATGCAAAAAGCGGGTATTATCGCGCGGGCCCACGTGGATGCGACGTGGCACGCAAGGCCACGTGGCTCTGCCATGTGGACGCGCGCGATAGCCTGCGTGGCAAGCGGAGGTGACACGTGGAACAGATGTTTAGATATTTATATATATTATAAATATAATATATGGGTCCCCCGTGTCTAAGGGGACAAAGTATTAATTGGGCCTATCCTCTCTACCTTATATACTGAATGCTTCCTTCTATTTATCCCGTGTGGGACTAAAGTCCTGTTCGTTTTATTTAATTTCAGGACACGCGACGTATTATGGAGTGTCGGATCAACGGCGCGGTTGATCGCGTGGACGCGTGGTCCACGCGATCAACAATCAAGCACGTGCTTAATTGGTCGTTTAAGTGAAATCATCCTGGCCGTCCGATCATGAGTTATAACGGCTGAGATTATACGCGATCGATGGACATCAGATCAAATCAGCACCGCACGATGGAAATCCAACGATTCAAATCAAGCGATGATTCATTTAAGCGTCATCAAATCGCGATCGTCCATCGTGATAAACTGCTTCATCGGACGGCAGACGATCATCTTCGTTTTCTTTAAAAATCGTTCTTCGCGATGAAGAACACGTTCGCGAAATTTCTTCAATTACTCCATGTATTTTCACCCAAATCGTGTGCCGTTTGTTTCCCTGTGTTCGTAAGTCATTTCCGCTTCCAATGAGCACTTGAAATCAAACTTTGATCGAGAGAGAAAGAAGAATTTGCATCTTGAACTCGATCTTTGTCTTCGAAAATTTGGAATGAATAGCCTTGCATCCGGCGATTAATTGGATCATTTCGAAGGCTAATTTGGGTTAGGTTGGGTGAATTCTTTATAATCTTTCATCATTTAGTGTTAATTTTAGTTTTAGAATCATAGATTTAGTTTAATTTAGTTTAATTTTCAGTTTTTAATCGTTTTTCGAAACGAATTTTTCTCCTTTCTTAAATTCTCGATTTCTCTTTGAATTCTCCACCAAATCAGTTGATTTTTGATTCCGTGGATTCAATTTTGAGTTATCTTTCTTAAAATATCAAATTTCCCAATTTCTAACCTCAATTCATCGTCCGATTTGACCGAATTTCAAGAGTATCTCTCAAAAATCCCTAATTCTCCGTGGATTCGACCCTTAATTACTATTATACTAATTAATTACTTTGATTAATCACAAATTGGTAATATTAGGACTTTATTTTGACACTAAGTCGTGTGCATTCAACGACCATACAATTTAGTTTCGTCAGTGACACATCCCTAAGATGTGTTGGTGGCGTATGACCTCCATCGCCACCAAGACATGATATCACGGCCCCGGAGGAGCCCTTTCACGTGCGTGGATCTATCTACTTATCTTCTTTCTTTATTATAAACTTTTCGACCCGCACGTGTTTAAGCGGGTCCTCGTTTATTTCCCTCTCCCTTTTAGGCTTCTGGGTGGGTTCTTCCCTTTTCGGGACCTCATTCGTGAATTCCTTCTTCTTTGTGAACCTTCTTATTTTCTATGAGTATGTTTTGGCTTTGGGTTGTGGGCCTCAAGTGGGCTCTTTCCCCTCTCAGCTCATTTTGGGCTTTATGAGAGGGGAAGGGACCCCCCCCCCCCCACACAAACCTAGCCATCATTTGAAGAAAGAAAGGAGTGAACTCCCTCTCAAGTGGCTGCTCACGGAAGATCGGGGAAGGAGACCTACTGCCGCCTCCGCCGCCGCCGCCGCCACCCCATGACTATGTGTCGTCGCAGCGCCCACCGCCGACGCCGCCACCTCCCCTTGCCCTGATGCCGCTCACTCCACTGTTGTTGCTGCCGAACTAGCGCCGTCACCGCCGCCATTGAGCCGTCGCCGCCGCTGCCCAGCGCCGCTTCCACAACACCTGCATCGACACCCCTTCACCACTGTTTCCATCTCCCTCATCTGCTCGCGTCCCTCCCCCGCTCCATCGCCCCCGATTCCCTCTCCCAATTTCCCCTGCCCTATTCACGACTTCTCCTCCAGCCTCTCAAGTGCCCGTAACCACCTCCCCATCCCCGAAATCCCACGACGACGCCCACCGCCTCTCTCTCTATCCCCCAATTCCTCCATTATCCCTCCTCACACTTGCACCCAATCAGCTCATGATAACATGCATTTATAACTTAAATTCTTATCTTATTTAACACATATTCATGCTTATTCTAGGTGATTATGATGCATGTTATCATAGATTTTATGAATTTTCTCCATTGGTATGCTATTCTACTAAAGTCCATGTTTATGCATTATTTAGGGTTAATTATGTGCTTTTTAATTTTTTAATCTTTTACAAGATTAAATAAATAGAAATTAATTACCTTACTTTGACTTTAGTAGATGACTTAAAGAATAAATTTCAAGAAGAAAATGTTAGGCTGATATTAAGAGGATTTCTTAAGAGATGATCTAAGTTAATTATAAATTCATCTTACATTCTTCGTTGAAATGATATTTTAAATGGCATGATATTAAAAATGAAGGAATTTTTGATCCAATGGAGAAAATTTAAGATTAAAAGGAGTTATAATTTTAAAGATATGGATTTCTGAATTTTGCGGATTTTTATGGATTTTTCCAAAATTGATTTTTGACTTTTATCGATTTTATTTCTTTATTTAAATAGGAAAAAGGGGGTTTTATTTTTCACAGAACCCGCGGAGCTGACATGGCGCGCGGGACCCGTGCGGATGCGACACGACACGGAAGGCCACGTGGTAGAGCCGTGCGAGCTTGATAACATACATTCATAACTTGAATTCTTATCCTAATTAACTCATATTCATGCTTATTTTATGTGAATATGATGCATGTTATCATACTTTTTAGGAATTTTCTCCATTGTCATGTCATTTCACTAAAGTTGATATTTATGCATAAATTTGGGATAATTTCATGTTTAATAGATGATTAATCTTTTGTTAAGTTTAAATTAATAGAAGTTAATCTCTTGTATTGAATGATTTTTGACTTTAGTAAATGTTTGGAAGGATAATTTCAAGATGAATTTATGATTTAGAATGTTTAGTGAGAAATGATTTAAGTAAATTCTAATTCATCTTGATTTCTTCTTTCAAAATATATTTTTAAATGACATGATGTTAAAAAGGAAGAAATTTGTGATCCAATGGAGAAAATTTGGATTAAAAAGGAGTTATATATTTAAAGTTATGAATTTCTGAAGTTTATACCTTTTTCTGATTTTTATTTGATTTTTAAATGGATTTTTATATCAATTTCCCTTATTTAAAATTGCAAAAAAGGGGGGTTCTTACCTGCAGATGCTGACGTGGGGAGCGGGAGCTGCGCGCGCTGACGTGGCGCGCGGGACCACTTCGAAGGTGCGACGCGGCACTGAGGCCACGTGGCAGAGCCCAGGTGGCCAGCGCGGGGCGCAGGTAGCGCACAAGGCGCGGACACGTGGCAGGTGGCCACGCAGTCCACGCGGACGCCCGTGAGGGGCGCCAAGTGGCAGACGGAGGGGCTGGCAGTTGGAGGGCCCAATGGCATAGTGGGACCCTGGTAAGAGAGGGGGGCAGTAACGCAATTAGTGGATAATTGCGCCCCCCCTATTTAAGCGCGCGTTTTGCCAACATTTTTTCCGTGTGGGACTATGTCCCACACGTTTCTCACTTGTTGCAGGCGACGTGGACGCAACGCAAGCGTCAGATGCGATCGGATGGCGGAGATCACGTGGACCCGAGTCCACGCGATCATTAATGAAGCACGTGCGTTAAAGCCGCTTTAAGTGGCTGCGATCGAAGCGCTCATCGAGTGCCATGTGGCATCACGAGGAGCGTTTATTGTCATCAACGGGACTATCGCGCGATCAGGATCAACCGGCCATGATGAAGCCGATCTCTTCCTCATCGTGGCGCCGTATGGACCATCTGATCTTCATCAAGGCTGACGACCGCGATCAACGGCTTACCTGGCAATTCGTGGAAACGGTCTGATCCTCATTGAACGGACGACGACCGCGGTGAAGCCTGACCGCGCGATCGGACCACCCACCTCACCTGATCTTCATCGGACGGCGGTCAAGACTTGATCGCGACACGATCGTGGCCTGATCGCGATGCGATTGTGGCCACAATCAATCGCGATCACGGCTCCTTCACCGCGGAATCATGTGGGTGATCATTCCCACTTCATCAAATGGCGATCGATGGAGTATTGACATCACGGTCGACGCCCGATCGTGGCGCGATCGTGGGGCGATCGTGGCCCTGATTGAAGCGGAATCATGTCCAATTCATGGCCAATCCCGAAGCTACAACGTCGCCCCAAGGAACCGCTCCCATGACCCCTGCAAATCGCCCCCACGACCTCATCAATCGGCCATGATCTTCGGGTGAAATTTCCCTTTAAAAACCCATGTATTTCTTCTTTGTTCTTCAACTTTTGATCGATTCGTGAAAGAATTAAGCGAATTTCTAGGAAGATCTCTAGTTCATCGTGTTTAGACTCAATTGCGAAGCAATTGGAGCGGGATTGATCACGAAATTCTCCTTGATTTCATCTAATTTTCCCCTTGAATTCCGAACGTCCACGAGGAAGAATCCGAGCAAATTCGCTTCAATCCACGAGAATTGAAGCCCCATTCTTGCAGCAATCAAGTTAGTAGTGAGATTCGATTGATTATCAGGAGGTAATTTGAGTTTTTATAAGATTTAGAAGTTTAATTTTGCAAATTAGTTCATAGTGTTCTTCATTTTCCCCAAATTCAAGTCAGAAAAATTACTGATTTTGAAAATAGTATATCTCTCTGATTATAATTCCAAATCACTTGATTCTAAATTCAGTGGATTCCTCTTTTCCTCAACTTTCCGTGGATAGCAAATTCATCGAATTCCGAGTTCATTTGACCCTCTAATTTGACATTTGACCGAGGACTGTTCATCTTTTATCAGAAGTCAAACGTTGACTTTCGGGGTCAATTAATTTTAATTTACAAATCAGAATTTGATAATTTTCATCTTGTTAGATTTCTCTGGTTCCTAGCTTTCCATTGACATAGAAATTTCAAGATTTGGATTTCATTTGTCTGGTCAATTTGAAGATTTCCTCTGAGGTGTTCATTTCGGGGATTTTCTGATATTTGATTTTTAATAATTCATAGTAAATCTAATTCTGATCCAAAAATCACGAATTATACACCAATAAATTCCATTTTCTGTCTAGTTTCTGAATATATAATTTCGTAATCTTCTGACATTGTTTGATTCTCTGATTTTATAGAACACCTACTGTTGGTCAAAGTCAATGCTTTGACTTTGACTTTTGACTTTTCTCTGTGAAACCGGAGAATTAAATTCTTAAAACTTCTTATTTAGTCTATTTATATCATTTCCATTCCTTTCATCTTATTTTCTCTTATTTAAAACTCTTTTTATAGCTAAGTTTGACCAAGTTAATTCTGTGATTAAGGTCAACCTTGCTCTGTGTGGATCAACACAATACTTACACATTACTCGATTTTGTATCTTATCTTTGTGAGTTCGGTTTTTATAAATTTTGTTTGACCTACGTTTTTTGTGTTTTAACGACGCACGAAAATGATCTGTCAAAATGGCGCCGTTGCCGGGGAGCATGCGTTATTGATTTGATTGCTTGATTTCTTGGTTATATTTAGGTTTCTGTCTTCTATTGTTTACTGACATGCAGAGAATTTATCAGACCCTATCAGTGGTGGAAAAGGTATAGCGAGGTGAGATTACCTAAATTTGGCCATTATTTGACAGTTTTGGTGCAAATTTGGTAGTATATTTTATGTTTTTCGCCTAATCGATACATCGATATTGATATATCTGAGATTTATCCTCTGTTATCAGTGACTTATTATTATTATCTCTATTGGTGTGATTTTTGATAGTGCGTAACTTGATCTATCTTTTAAGTGGATTAAGTGAAGCATTATTCATTTAGACATCACTATTTTTGTCTCACCCTTTTCTGACATTCTTATATATATACTTGTTGTTCTGTGATTTTTGGCTTTAGATATGAATAGGAATAATAGGAACCGAGGAGGGAGACGACAAGGCCAGCGACCCGCGAGGCATACAAGGAATAATCCCTTGTATGATGATTTATTTGCCTCATCTAGAGCTCCATCGGAGGTCTCTAGTGAGTCCCTTCCAGCCATCGCCACACCAGGGCGAGGAGAGCCGATAGACGCCCCTCTTCCTGCCGAGATAGTGAGACGACGTCTTAGCGATTACGCAAGACCGGTCGTCTAAAGGCTGACTACGCGAGTCAATGTGCCTCTACAACGAGGTGCGAATTTTAAAATTGAGTCACATATTCTTGGCTTTTTGCCCACTTTTCATGGACTACCATCGGAGGATCCGTATTGACATGTGGACGAGTTCAGCCAGGTGTGCGAATTCAACCAATTCCACAATGTCCCCTCCGAGATGGCCAAGATGCGCTTCTTCCCCTTCACGCTTAAGGAAAGGGCAAAGGAGTGGTTCTTCACCTTGGGCCGCGAGTTTTATTCATGGAGAGATATGGAAGACGCATTTTTGCATAAGTACTACTCGGTAGGTAAGACTAGTGCCGTGAGACGCGCCATACGCGAGTTCTCACAAAGGCAGGGTGAGGTTTTCTACGAGGCTTGGGAGAGACTTAGAGATCTCTTGAGACAATGCCCGCATCATGGTATACCTAAACATGAGATTACTCAGATTTTTTATGATGGTTTAGGTGCACCTGACAGGTACTTGCTCGATGCCGCTAGTGGAGGCACGTTCATGAGCAAGTACGAGGATGAAGCCCTCGTGTTGATCGAGTTGGTGGCAGAGAATAGTTACCATCATGCGGCTAAATCCTTCGGAGGAAGGAGCGCTCCCGCTAAGGGAGGGATGTTGGACGCGAAGGCAGCAGAGACATGTATGCTTTTAGATAAGATTGAGAAACTAATGGAAGCCCAGAATTTGATCATGGATTTGCTTAAGATCCGACCAGGTTCTGATGGCCTCGTGCCAGTTTCACATGTTGATGTCTCGCCGTGTTCGCATTGCTCTAGTTTTGAGCACGTAGAGCTGGATTGCCCCGTGATGGCAATCCAAGGACAGTTTCCATTTCGGCCAAACCCTACTACATATTCAGGTTTGAGCCAGGCGGGTAGGTCGACCTACCCGAATAAGGGTTATTCTAGTTTTCATAACCCTACTTATGCGCAGCAGCGGAGCGGGCAGCACACGACATATCATCAGCCCTACGGATCTGCACCGCAGCACATGGGGAACCCGAGGCCGACATCTTTCACCCCCGGCATTCCCCGAGCGGTCACACCGCCACCGGCTGTTCCACCTCCGGCACCTTCAGTTGATCCCGTCATGAGTGCATTAGCACAAATGATGACTAAACTGAATGAGGTTAGCGACTGACTCGACCGAGTCGAAGGGGCTAAAGCCCAATGCTCCGATGCTTCTACCGAGCAAAGGAAGGGTAAGCGTGTTGAGTTTATTGATCAATTACCTTCCCAACCTTTGGAAAATCCCAAGAATGTAGGTCAAGCATTGTCGAGCCGTACCCACAATGTGAACGAAGTTCGCATTGATGGTGCATCGGAGGAGGCACACGCCATATCGGGCCTACGTAGCGGCAAGGTCTTAGTGGATCCTCATATGGACCACCAGCGCCGCAAGGACCCGCTTGAGGAGAAGGACGATCGTCCATCTCCCACGATTATTCCGGAGGAGGACTCCAAGGATGAGGAGGCACCCGATGAGGAGAGTAGGGCAGAGCCAAATGCTGAGGTTTACAAACCTCCGGTGCCATATCCTCAGTTATTGAGCCGGCCTAGAGTCCCTACAAGTGATAGTGATGACACCTTATTAGAGGCTTTTAGGCAGGTTACTATCACCATCCCCTTAGTAGACGCCATCCAGCATATTCCATCCTACGCAAAGTTCCTGAAAGGACTTTGCACCCCTACAAGGAAGCCGAAACGTATCCATATGAGTGAGACCATTAGTTCCATCATGCTGAGTACGCTTCCTCGTAAGCGACGTGATCCGGGAGCTCCCATGATTAGTTGTGAGATAGGGGGTAGGACTTTCACTCGATCTCTCCTCGACATGGGGGCTAGTGTCAATATTCTCCTGAAGGGAGTATATGACGTTTGTCCACTTGGCGAGTTGCAGCCATTATTTATGGAGTTGAGCTTAGCGGATGGATCCGTGAGACGACCTCACTGCGTGGTGGAGGATGTGATAGTTAAGGTCGAAAACTGTTACTTTCCAGTAGACTTCATTATCGTGGATATGAAATCCACGAAGGACCTCACCGACTCTCCCATCATACTAGGGAGACCATTTTTAGCTACCGCGAAAGCGATCACCGATTGGGGCAAGGGGGAAGTTATTTTTCAGGTTGGAGATAGCACGATGAAGGTGAGTATCAACAAGTTGATGCGTCATCCTTCACACGAGTTCGATGAGGTAGGCGCCATCGATATCTACGAGGATACAGAGATCTCGAGTTGTATCAAGGAGACGATGTTGGCTATTGAGGACAGGAGCAGGTGAGGTGGTGGCATGGTGGGCGTCGGATACGATCACGATGTGTCCATTGCATGGACGCGAAGTCCACCGGATCATTGATCAAACACGTGCGCTAAAGGGGATTTAAGTGAAGTGATTGATGGTGTCTAAATCAACACATGGCTTCATCAAACTCTAATCACGCGATTCACCTCGATACGACGATGGAGATCGGACGCTCCGGATTGATAGCAAAATCGGTGCTTCGTGGGGTGACGCGTGGAGACATCACAACTGTTCGATTTAAATCGGACGAGCGAGATGAAAGAAGAAAAGGTGGGCTCGTGTCGTGGGATTGTGGCCTATCCTATGCACACAATCATGACCGTCCAACTGACCTTCATCAAATCAGATGGTTGGCGCTTTTCGCGGTGAATTTTCTTTAAATACCGATGTTCTTCTTTTTGAACCTTAACTTTTGATCGAATCGTAAAGAAATTAAGCAGTTTTGAAGGAAGTCTTAGGTTCTTTGTGATCCTCTGCTTCCTAGAGTAGAATTCCATAGCCATTCAAGCATAATAATCACGAATTGATTGCAAGAAACAATCGTAATCTCCCCTTGAACGTCGAACGTACGTCGAAGACGAATCCGACGAATACTCTTCAATCCGCATGAATTGAAGCCAAATCATCGTGTCAATTGGGTTAGTAGTGTGATTCGTTCATCATTCTTGCAATTCATGTAATTTAGATTAGAAATAGGTAGGTAATTAGAGTGTAGAAGTAGTTAAATTCAATTTTCGCCCAATTTTAGTGACGGATTTTTGTCAATTTTCTAATAAGGATATCTCTCTGATATAAATCCAATTAACTTGATTTTTGCTTCATTGGATTCCTTGTTTTGTTAGCTTTTCATGGATTTTAAATTCATCAAATTCCATGATCATTTGACCCCTCAATTTAGCATTTGACCAACCATTGTTTATTTTCAATCCGAATTTGGGCGTTGACTTGCGGGATCAATTACTCTTAAAATATAAATTAGAATTTGAGAATTTTGGTCTCTTTGGAATCATCTATTTGTTTGATTTCTATTGATATATCAATTTCAAGATTTGGATATCATTTGGTTAGTCAATTTGAAGATTTACACGGAAATGTTCATTTCAGGATTTTTCTGATCTTTGATTTTCAACAATTCATAATAAATCCAATTCTTATCTAAAAACCACAAATTTCATATCAATAAATTCCATTTTCTCTCTAGTTTCTGAATATATAATTTTCGTAATTTTAAGCTCTTTTTATTCTCTGATTTTCAAATAGTCAACTATTGGTCAAAGTCAATGCTTTGACCTTGCCTGTTGACATTTCTTTGTCAAACTAGAAGTCTAAAATCTTAAAATATCTTATCTCATATATTCAGATCATCTCTATTGATTATATATCATTATCACTTCTTTAAAACCCTGATTGAACCTAAGTTTGACCAAGTCAACTCTACAATAAAAGTCAACCGTGTTCTATGTGGATCGAGGTGATACTTACACTTTACTTGATTTTTTATCTTTGTCATTGTGAGTTCGGAATTATTAATTTTGTTTGAACGACGTTTGTGTGTTTTAACGACCGCATAAAACGCTTCGTCAGCTTGCGATACTGACCGACGCCCCTTTTTCCCCCCGTCCTGCGATCTTCCGTCTCCCACCCATCTGCAAAATTCACTTCCCTCTCGCGCACCGCCTGAATTTGCTCAGTCGCCCACCAATGTCCTCCCGCCAACTGATAACATGCATTTATAACTTAAATTCTTATCTTATTTAACTCATATTCATGCTTATTTTATGTGAATATAATGCATCTTATCATAGTTTTAATGAATTTTCTCCATTGGTATGCCATTTCATTAAAGTCTATATTTATGCATAAGTTAGGCTTAATTATGTGCTTTATTGATGATTAATATTTTGCAAGGTTAAATTAATAGAAATCAATCACTTTCCTTGAATTACTTTGACTTTAGTGGATGTTATGATAATATAAAGAGGATTTCTTAAGAGAAGATCTAAGTTGAATATAAATTCATCTTATATTCTTCTTTGAAATTATATTTTAAATGACATGATATTAAAAAAAAAGAAATTTGTGATCCAATAGAGAAAATTTGAGATTACAATGAGTTATAATTTCAAAGATATGGATTTCTGAATATTTTGGATTTTTTATGGATTTTTAGAATTTATTTATCGATTTTATTCCTTAATTAAAATCGCAAAAAGGGGTTTATTTTCTGCAGGACCCGCGGAGGACACGTGGCACGCGGAGCTGACGTGATGCGCGGGACCCGTGTGGATGTGACACGGCACACAAGGCCACATGGCAGAGCCACGCAGGCCCACGCGGCGCTCGGGTGGCGCAAGGTGGTGCGGACATGTGGCAGGGGCCACACGAGTCCACGTGGACGCCCGGGTGGCACCACGAGGCAGAGTAGGCTGGTATTTGGAGGGCCCACGGGTTAGTGGGCCCTGGTTATAGGATTGGGGCGGTAACACAATAGCGTTAAACTGCCCCCCCTTATTGATAACATGCAATCTTACACATGATAAAACATGATTATTAATGCAAAATAAGGCATAAAACATTCCATTTATATGCATTTTATCATACTTTGAGTGCATTTCTATCATTCCATGCAATTTTATGTTATAATCTCAAAATGCGTTAATTTAGGGTTAATTATGATGAATTAAAGATTGAATATTTTATAACCTATCTTTACTTGAGATTATAAGTGGTTTTTAAAGTTAAATAATAAGAGAAATCATTTTTATGAACATTCATTTAATTTTCTAAAGTTAAAATCTTTAAGAAATGAATGTATTTTTGAAATAAGAATTAAATCTCTTTTTATTTAAATAATATGAATTTTTAGAATGATAGATAATTAAATTTCAGATCAAATGAAAGAAATTTAGATTAATTTGGAGTTGTATTTTGAAAGTTATGATTTTTACAATTTTTAGGGATTTTTCTAGATTTTTCCAATTTTATTTTCGATATTAAAATTATTTAAAATAATTTAAAAAAGATTAAAAAGGGGGGTCATTTTCGCGCGGGTCCCACGTAGGTGTGACGTGGCACTGGGGCCAACGTGGCGAGCCACGCGGGCCCACGCGAGCACCTGCGTGGCGCAAGGGTGACACGTGGCTGATATTTCTATTTACATATATATTTCGATTATAGTAATTATAGTCTCCCATTTATCGGGAGAGATTTGTTAACCCTCCTAACTGCCACACGTTATAAACCCGTCGATTTTCCTAAATTTACTCCGTGTGGGACTAAATCCCCTTATTTCAGGCAAGATCGACCGTTGGATTGAAGCGCGTGATGCATTGAGCGTCGATACGGTGGGCGTGAGGACCACCGCATCTCCGATCACCGCACGTGCATTAAAAGCTACTTAAGTGAAGCTCGTCAGATTAATCTCGACCGTTCATCAATTGAATTATAACGGTCGAGATTAATCGATCGGTGAACGCATCTCAAACGCTCGATGAAGATCCGACGGATGACGTTTCACGCGTTTTATAACGCCTCAACACGTGGCTTCTTCTCACGCGTCCGATCGCGATCAGAAGGTCGCGACTTAATGGTAACGGTTTGTGATGAACCGTTTCATCACAACCGTTAATCAAGGCAATCGGACGGTTACGCCCAATTTGCCTATAAATTGAGGCATTCTTCGACTTTTGTAAACATTCTTGGATGATTTCGCTTAATCGACCCATCTAAACCCTTCAATCCTTGATTCTCTCACTTCTAATCTTTTCTAGACTCGATTTCGCGTCCACGGAGTGATTAAAAGTGAGAATTCGTCGATCGATCAAGGAGAATTTGTCTCTTGAACACCGATGTTCACGTTTGAATTCGCGGAATGAATAGCCGTCGATCCGGCGATCAATTGGATCGATTTGATTGTTATCTCGGGTTATAAAACAAGTTTTTCCTCTAATCTATCGTGATGTATCACCAATTTTTAGTTTAGGATCTTAATTTAGTTTAATTTTATTGTAAATTTCGATTTATGTTCTTCGAGATTTCAAAAATTTCGTCCCACTTCACTCAATGATTTCTCCGCGATTACTAATCCAAATGGAGTGATTTTTGATTCTGTGGATAGATCTTTGAGTTATCTTTCTAAATCTAGTATTTTCCCTAATTTCTCACCTCAATTCATTATCCAATTTGATCAATTTCCAGAAGATATCTCAAAAATACCTTAATACATGTGGATTCGACCCTTATTTACCATTATGCCACTCAATTTGTTATTAAATTTCCAAAATTGGTAAATTAGGCTTTATTTTTTACATGAGACCGTGTGAAATCAACGACCTCGCGGTCTCATCTCGTCACTTATAAGCTCGCCCGTTTCTCTCTTTTCTTTCGTGTGGGACTATGTTCCCGTGGAAATTGATTTTTGCAGGTGACGTGGCAGCACGGTGGGCTCGTATACGATCGCGGGGCGTTGATCGCAAGGACCCGAGTCCATGCGATCACCATCAGAGCACGTGCGCTAAAGGAGTTTTAAGTGTCTCCCTTGACAACTTACCTGGCGACACGTGGACGCATCGAGAGCGTCCGATCTTCATCGGAGGGGCGAAACAAGCGTTGAGCGAATGACTGTGATCCATCGCGAATTTGGTGCATTGAGGGGAGACGTGTGCACACATCGCGACTCACCTCGACGCTTTGATGGTGATCAGATGACTGAAACTCAACGATCGTGAGATCGTGGCTCACGATCACTGCGCGATCGTGGCACACAATCATCGTGCAATCGTGGCCATCAATAAGTCTTCACCGCATCAGATGGCCCGCATTTTTTGCGGGAATCCCTCTTTAAAAACCAATGTTCTTCTCTTCTTTTCTTCACTTTTGATCAATTCGTGAAGCAGTTAAGCGAATTTGAAGAAAGATCTTGAGTTCATCAAGATTCTCCTGCATTTAAACTTGATCGCGATCCGATTAAGGCAGGATTTTTTTGGATTAATCATCGGATTCGATCAAATTTTCCCGTTGAACGTCGAACGTTCGCCAAGGAAGAAATCAAGCCGATACTCTTCAATTCGCGTGAATTGATGCCAAATCTTCACAGAAATCGGATTATTAGTGAGATTTGATCGATAATCTTACACTAATTTGAGTTTTGATTAGATTTAGATAGTTAATCTAAATCGATCCCCCTCGCCCTCGCCCGACCCCCCTCATCACCCGCCCCTCGGGACTCTCTCCCTCGTTCAATCAATTTCACCCGTCGTGCTCAGAATTCACCCACGCCTCACTGAATTTACCTTACCTCTTTCTCCCAAATTCACCTCGATGCCCAACAAGCATGACGAGACAAGACCGCGAGGTCGTCGATTTCACACGGTCTCGTGTCAAAAATAATACCGAACTTACCAATTTGGGGAATTAAGAGAGAATTGAGGGGTATAATGGTAAATACGAGTCGAATCCACAGGGAATTTAGGTATTTTTGAGATATCTTTTAGAATTTGGCCAAATTGGACGATGAATTGAGGTTAGAAATTAGGGAAAATAGTATTTTTAGAAAGAAGACTTCAAAACGAATCCACGGAATCAAGAATCATCCAATTTGGATTTGATTTCGCGGAGAAATCGAAATTTGAAGTGGAGAGAAAATTTTGGACGTTAAAAATCGTGATTTAAGCTAGAAATTGATGAAATTAAACTCTAAATCCTAATCTAAATGAAAATTAAAGATAATAGGAAGATAATCTAGGAAAAACCACTTCCACTAAACCTGTTTGGCGATCAAAACGAGGTGATTAAGCCGACTAATCACCGAAAACGTCAAGAGCGTCACGACCAGCTTCAAGCGGCGATTTCTCCTTCGATTCTCCACCAAGTTTTGATTTCAACCCCTCCATGGATGCGAAAATGAAAGAGGAAGAGGATGGAATCAAGAGAAACGAGTGGATCGGTGTCTAGACAAGTCAATTTGATTGAAATCCAACTCGAATGCATACAATCGTGAAGAACAAGTCTATTTAAGGGCAATTTGGGCGTAACCGTCTGATCGTTTCGATCGACGGTTACGATGAAACGGTCCATCGTGGACCGTTTCAAATTATTCGTGGCCGTCGGATCATGATGGACGGCCACGATTTGATCCGGAGATAAGCGTTATAAAAACGCTTCAAATTTCGCCCTTTGGATCTTGATCTGACGGTCGAGATGCGTCCCGCGCGATTAAATCTCGGCCGTTATAATCCACGAAATTAGAGCACGTGCGATGATGTTGATCCGGTGGTCCGCGCTCCGCCCGATTGACGCTCCTCCGTCAGCCACGTCGCCAAAACAATCTGAGCCGTTATAACTCGCTTAAAAAGGCACGTGGTGATTTGATCGATCGGTGGTCCGGCGTTCACGTGATAGACGCGTGAGATCGACGCGCGCCGTCGATCCGACGCTCCTCCTCGCTCCACGTGGCCTGCATTAAAACACAGTGTGTGGGATTTTAGTCCCACACGGAAAAGGTAAGTGAAATCCGTCCGGTTTATAAAGCCCGGCGGATATAGAGGTTCGAATACCTCATCCATATAGGAAGGGCTGAAAACCTCTTCTATATACTATAAATATATAAATACTAGTGTCTACCCGATCTGAAACAGATCGGGAGATGAAAATCACCTAAATTTACAGGTTAGCTCCGAGGTCAGCGGTCAAATGGAGGCAGCAGACGCGGAGAGGTCAAATACGCATGAATCTGAGGTCTCTCAGCAGACGTGGAGATTTAGAAATCTCACCAAAATCAGAAATTGATATCAGAAAATAGAAGATATCTAATTTGAAAGAGAAAAGAACAGATAATAAAAAAATCAGAAAGACAGGAAAAAAGAAAATCGAAAGAAAAGAAATCGAAAGTACAGATTTAGAAAACCGAAAAGAAATTAGAACGAAATTGATGAAAATGGAAAGGAAGACAGATTTAAAAAATAACGAAGAATGAAAAATAGAATGTAGGAAATAGATTAATCAAAACGGAATTTATAAAGCCAAAACGTTGAGAACGAAAAAGAAATCAGAAAACAGAAATTGATGCAAAACCTTAATCGGAAATGAAATCAGAAAATAGAAAATATCAAAAATTAGGAAAAACGTAAAATGAGAAAAACGGAAATCAAAAAATGAAAAATTAAATACACAAAAAACAGAAACGGATAATAAGAAAACGAAAATCAATAAAACGAAAAACAGAAAAGGAATCAGAAAAGAGAAATGAAAAATGAAAATCGAGAATCAGAAAGAGAGAGAGAGAACGAAAAATGAAAAATGGAATGTAGGAAATAGATTAATGAAAACGGAATTTATTAAACCAAAATGTTGAGAACGAAAAAAAAAATCAGAAAACATAAATTGATGAAAAACCTAAATCAGAATTAAAATCAAAAAATTGTAAAATGAGAGAAACGTAAATGTACGAATGAAAAATTAAATAGCATATTGTTAAAAAAAAAAATCAGAGAAACGGACTACACGGATTATTCAACCAAATCTTACTTCTCTACAATTTCATTTTTTCAGAAAACGCCAAATTGACTCGCATGATTTAGTAGCATATTGGTTTGGAATAATTGAAGTCTACCCGATGAAGAAAAACTCGATGAATAATTTAATTCTACCCGATGAAGAAAAACGCAATAAATAATTGAATTCTACCCGATTTCTAACCGAAATCAGAAAGAGAGAGAGAGAGAGAGAGCTCGATGAAGAGGTGAGCTTCCTTTTCGGTTTTGGTGAAGATTGCAATCACTTTCGATTTCGGTGAACCTACCTTCATCTTCTTCTTCTTTTCTGGAGCAAATCCAGGCCGGAGAGAGCTAGAGTCTAGAGAGAGCGAAAAAAAGATAGTTGGGGAGAGAGAAAAAAAAGAGAGACGACGACTACCGGGGGAAGAAAAACCTGATGAATAATTTAATTCTACTCGATGAAGAAAAACCCGATGAATAATTGAATTCTACCCGATTTATAACTGAAATCAGAAGAGAGAGAGAGAGCTCGACGAAGAGGTGAGCTTCCTTTTCGATTTCGGTGAAGATTGCAATCACTTTCAATTTCGGTGAACCTACCTTCTTCTACTTCTTTTTTCTGGAGCAAATGCAGACCGGAGAGAGCGAGAGTCCGGAGAGAGCAGAGAGTCGGGGAGAGAAAGAAAAAAAGAGAGATGGCGACTACCGGGTCTAAATCAGTGGTAATTGAAGAAGAAGAAGAAACCAATCGGGGCATTGGAGAAGGTGAAATTCAGTGGTCTAAATCCTTCTCCGATCATCCCGGAGAACATTGCCAACGCTTCGATCCTTTCCTCGCTTCCAGGTACCTCCTGCACAATCACATTCCAGGATACCAAGTTCTCGTTATGTAATATAAGATATAAGTTTCCTTCCTATCTTGATCAATTGCTGTCATGATTGGCAATTTTTTCCAAGCTGAAGTGATGGCATGATTGATTGAGATCTCAATCAATAATAGATCCCCTAATTCTAGTTTTTGGCGGGCATTTGGAGGATGTAGAGAGAGACAGAAATGATCGCAAGGTAAATTTAATAAGTGAGAGAGAGATTGAAAGATACCAATAAAGTGATTGGAGAATTGACAGAGAGGATCCAAAAGTTTAATCCAGTACCCATGAAGCTGAAAAAGTCTGCAGCATTTCGGGGAGCATAGAGAGGGAGACAGAAAAAGGGTGTACTCTTAGAGAATACTCTCTCTAAGACAATTGCTGAATTAGAGAGAGAATGAGAAACAGTGAGGTCTGCATGGCGGTGTCATGTGCATCTTTGAACGTGAGAATCAAAGAGCTGCTCTCGGAGAATGGAAATTTCGAGTCGGCGATTCACTAATGCTAATGAAGATATTAGAGTTTTGAGAGATAAACTTCGAGCGTGAACTTGGAGCTTGAAGGTCTCTGGGTTTGTTTCAAGGATAAGGAGGCTGCTCTTATTGGTCAAGCTGGAGAAGGCAGCTGAAAGGGACGACTTATTTGGAAAAACACTTTCGAAACCCTTTACGCCTCTGGAAGGCTTGAAATTAGAAGAAAGATCCTTGAAGGAATCTTGTGATTCTTTGAACAGAAGAATGGAAGAAATTATCACGGAGAACAGCAATTTGGGGAGTTCCTTGAATGCAGCGAATGAATTGATTGAGGATCTGAGAGAGACAAAGGCTGCCCTCCTGGGCCAATCGGAGAAGGAGAGAGAAAAGAGCACCTTCTTGGAGAACTGTCTTTCAGAAACGATGTCTGAATTGGACATCAAGAGAGAGTCCTGTGATTCGGTGAACATAAAAATCCAAGAACTCAGTCAAGAGTTGACTTCTGTAATCGGGCACCCAGAGAAGACAAATTTGTCTGGCTAAAAGAATAGAGATTGAGAGCTTCCAGGACCAAAAATGATTCCCGTTAAAAAAATTTCAGATCGTAGAGGCGGGAGTGCGGCGAGAACTATAGGGCGGGCATTCGTACCTGATGATTCAGACGGCGGCCTTCATGCGGTTAATCAGAGAAAACAGAAATCGGAAACGAAAAACAGAAATGAAGAAGGAGATTTCGAGAGAAATGAAAAACGAAAATGAAAATGAAAACTTCGGATATCGGAAAAGGAATGAGGAAAATGAAAAACGAAAGAGAGAAAATCAGAAATCAAAAAGAAAATGAAAAATCGGAAAGAGAGAAATGAAAAAAACAAAAAAATGAAAATGAAAACTCCGGAAATCGGAAAAAGGAATGAGGAAAAATGAAAAAAATGAAAGAGAGAAAACGAAAATCAGAAAGAGAGAGAGAGAGCTCGAAACGGACAACCTACCTTCCAACGGAGAACGTACCTCCCAACGGAAATGCGAGTAGCCGAGAGTCGGGAGAGAAAAAAAGAGAGTGGGGGAGAGAGACCGAGGGGTATCATATAACTATTAGAAATCGAAAAATTGACATAGTAATGTATGTCATACGGAGGGGGGTGTACTCACTTGGATCTGGTGGGCATCATCTCTCTTAGACCTTCAATCGATGATCCGTATGCGCGATCCTTGGAAAAATCTCCATCTGCGCTTCGGAGAGGGATCGTGGTCTTGAGGAAGAAGACGGAAAAAACCCTAAATGCTGGATCTGAGGGGGGGGGGGTGTGTACTCACTTGGATCTGGTGGGCATCATCTCTCTTAGGCCTTCAATCGATGATCCGTATGCGTGAACCTTGGAAAGATCCCTCATCTTTTTTAGCCTGGTAGTCTTTGAGCGCTCCCGGAAAACCGTGATCTTGAGGAAGAAGACGGAGAAAACCTAAATGCTGGATTTGAGGGGGGGTGTACTCACTTGGATCTGGGAAGGTCTTCTATGGAGGTCGGATGGGTTTCTCTCTCTCCTCTCTACGTGAAGGCTATCACGGCTTGGGGGAGAAGTAAGGAGAAGAGAGTGCAATCGCACTTCCTCTTCGGGTTTCTCTTCGAAGAAGTCGACGCCCTTTCTGTGTAAATACGAATCTGACCTTAGAAAAATTGGCAAAGTAAAAAATTGGCACCATTCGGAAGAGAAATAAGAGGGTTAAAGTTGGAAGAAAAAAGAGCTTCACCGGACACCAATTCTGTTATTATATATAAATATAAATATAGATATAGATATGGATATATCGCGCCACGTAGGCGCTGCGCGGGTCCGCGTGGCGCTGCCACGTGGCCTTGCGTGCCACGTCGCATCCACGCGGGTCCCGCGCCCTTTTTGCGGTTTGTTTATTTTTTTATTTATTTTTAAAACGGTTTTTAAATAGAAAATATAATTAGAAAAATCCGGAAAAATATAGAAAAATCCCTAAAAATTGTAAAAATCATATCTTTAAAAATACAACTCCAAATTAATCCAAATTTCTTTCATTTGATCTGAATTTTAATTATCTATCATTCTAAAAATTCAAAATATTTAAATAACAAGAGATTTAATTTATATTTCAAAAAAATACATTCATTTTTAAAAAGATTTTTAACTTTAGAAAAATTAAATGAATGTTTCATAAAAAAATGATTTCTCTTATTATTTAACTTTAAAAACCATTCATAATCTCAAGTAAAGATGGGTTATAAAATTATTTATCCTTAATTTCTCATAATTAACCCTAATTTAGTGCATTTTGAGATTATGACATAAATATGCATAGAATGATAGAAATGCACTCAAAGTATGATAACATGCACATAAATGTCATGTTTTATGCCTTAAATTGCATTAATAATCATGTTTTATCATGTTAAGATTGCGTGTTATCATAGCACGACATCGACAGCCGGTCCAATTGCACCTCCCTTCCCCTCCGAAATAAGCTTTTCCGCCCACCAATCCATTTACGTTGCCGATTCCCAACCTCTATTGTTCCCAGTCCATTACCTGCACCGACCTCCGCTCCGTCATTGCGCGACTCCAATTCGGTCGCCCCGCAGCGCCCATGAGCCCATGATAACATGCAATCTAAACATGCAAAAACATGATTATTAATGCAAATTAAGGTATAAAACATTCCATTCTCATGCATGTTATCATACTTTGAGTGCATTTCTATCATTTCATATAATTTTAAATTGTAATCTCAAAATGCACTCAATTAGGGATAATTATGCATAATTAAGGAGATATTTTAGAACAGATTATTCCCATCTAAATTTGAGATTATAATTAAGTTTTAATGTTAAATAATAAGAGAAAATGTTTATATACACTCATTTATTTTTCAAAGTTTTGTTTTTCAAGAAGAAATGAGTATATTTTTGAAATAATAATTTATTCTCTTGTTATTAAAATATTTTGTTTTTTATAATGATAGATAATTGAATTTAAGATCCAATGAAAAAAATCTGGATTAATTTGGAGTTGTATTTTGAAAGTTATGAATTTTCTAATTTTTAAGGATTTTTTCGGAATTTTTATGAAATTTTTTGAAATTATAAATGAATTTCTAAGGATTTTCTGGAATTAAAAATTGATTTTTCTAATTGAAAATCAATTTTTTGATTGATTCATAACGCGCAGGTGACGTGGTGTAATCTAGATCGTCCGATCTCATTGCGATCAACGGTCGAGGTGGGGAGGAGACGTGTCAGCATGTGGAGCATCTGATCGCGCGAAGAATCTAAGCCCTTGATCTTCACTTAAAGAGGGGGGTTATGTGGCGTGATATTACTCGTCGATAAATCGTTTTAAAAATGACGCAATCTCGGCCGTCCGTCAACCGAGTTATAACGGCTGAGATTAAACGGATGAGAAACGCATCTGAGCGTCCGATTGCGATCAAACGACGGATGTTACATGCGTTTTTATAGTGCACACAACGTGGCAAAATATCGGCGGTCGATCGGCGATCTAACGGCTGTGACTTAGCGGTAACGATTCGCATTAATACGATCAATCAGAGTCGTTGATTGCTGATGAAACGCCTTATCCAAAAGTTACGCCCAAATTCACTGTAAAGTGAGATGTTCTTCAACATTTTGATGTATTCTTGGATGATTTCGCTCAATTGATCTATCTATACACATCTATCCTTGAATCTTTTGCTTGTAATCAATTCTAGACTCATTTTCGTGTCCACAGAGTGATTGAAAGTAAGATTTTGTTGATCGATTAGGGAGAATTTACCTCTTGAAGACCGACGATCATTTTCGAAATCGCGGAATGAAAAGCCTTGAATCCGGCGATTAATTGGATAATTTCGATCGCTGTCTCTGGTTAGATTACATGTTTTACCTCTAATCTGTTGTCATGTATCATCAATTTGTAATGTAGGATCGTTAATTTAGTTTAATTAGTCCTTTATTTTCGGTTTTCTTTTAAATCGTGTCGGAATAGTTTAATTTAGGATCTTTTATTTCTCTCTACTTCGCTATGTGATTTCTTTGCGAATCTTGATCCAAATTGAGTGATTTTTGATTCTGTGGATTTGTCATTGAGTTCTCTTTCTTAATGTATCATTTTCCCTAATTTCTATCACCAATTCATCATCTGATTTGATCAAATTCCAAAAGATCTGTCAAAAATCCCTTATTTCTCCATGGATTTGACCCTTATTTACCATTATACCCCTCAATTCGTAATTAAATCATTAAATTGGTAAATTTGGCTTCATTGTTGACACAAATCATTGCGCAATTAACGACCACATCGATTTGTTTTTTCAGCCCACAGGCTTCCCCACCGCCTCGCGCGGATTGCTCGTCGTCCCAGCCGAGCCCATTCAACTCTGCGCCCCGTCGCTTGTGCACGATGCTTACTTTTGTTCCCGATTTCCTGTCCGCGCTCGTCGCTCGCTAGGAGGCCTGCCCGCGTTGACCGCAGTCCGCGTGCTGACCCTTATTCGCAGCCCTGCATGTCCCCCACGACTTTTCCGAGGTCCGTGCTGTCCTTCGCAGCCCTCACCCCAATCGTTTAGGCGGTCACCCGACTGCCTTACTGACTGATCGAGACCGAGGGGTCATCAATTGCACATGGTCAAGAGTCAAAAATAATTTCAAACTTACCAATTTAGTGAAAATATCTCAAATTGAGGGGTATAATGGTAAATATGGTCAAATCCACATGGAATTAGGGAAATTTATGATGATCTCTTCGAATTTGATGAAATCAGACGATGAATTGATGATAGAAATTGGAGAAAATGGTAGATTATGAAAGAGAACTTCAAGACGATTCCACGGAATAAAAAATCATCGAATTTGACTTTGATTTTGTGGAGAAATGGAAGATCGAAGTGGGATGAAATTTTCAAAAATCGAAATCGCGTAATCAACGAAAATCAACTTGAAATTAATCTAAATTTCTAATCTATACAAAAATTAAACGATAATACATGAAAGATTAGTAAAAACCACTTCCACTAACCCAAAATTGCGATGGGATTAACTCAAATTCGAAAATGGGGATCGTGGAGTTCAAGCGTCGATTTCTTCCTTGTCTTTTGCCCAAATCTTGATCTTAACCACTCGGTGGATACGGAATTGAGTCTAGAAGAGGATATGATTAAGAGAATCAAGAGATTTGTTATCTAAACAGATCAATTATTGATTTTCTCACGAATACTTTACAAATCGAAAGAACATCTCAGTTTATAGGGATTTTGGGCGTAACCGTCCAATCAAATTGATCAAAGGTTCTGATGAAACGGTCGATCGCGAACGGTTACGATTAAGTTGCACCTGTTGGATCACCGATGGACACTGTAGATGAAGCCACGTGTTTGCGCGTAATAAAACGCATCGAAAGTGCATCCGTCAGATCTTCATTGGACGCCTCTGATGCGTTTTGATGGCGTCTAGTCTTGACCGTTATGACTCCTTACAATCAACGGTCGAGATTAAAATGATCAGTGAACTCTTGATTTATGCCACATTGTCCATCAATCTTAAGTGAAGATCAACGGTTAGAATCGCTTGCGTGATTGGATGTCCACGATGCTGCCACGTCGCCTCCTCATCGCGATCGTTGATCGCGATCGATCAAATAGCTCTGATTCTGCCACGTCACCTGCGCGCTTTAAATATTCTAAAAAATCGATATTTAATTAGAAAATTCTATTTTTAATTCCGAAAGTTCCTTCGAAATTCATAAAAAATTCAAAAAAAATATGAAAAATCTCTAAAAATTAGAAAAATTCGTAAATTTCAAAATATTACTCCAAATTAATCGAATTTTCTTTCATTTGATCCAAAATTTAATGATCTATCATTCTAAAAAGTTGAAATTAATAAATAACAATAGTTTTTATTTATTTTTCAAAAATACATTTACTTCTTTAGGATTTTAACTTTAGAAGTTAAGTAAATGTTTATAAAAATGATTACTCTCATTATTCAACTTTACAAACCATTTATAATCTCAAGTAAAGATAGGTTATAAAATTATTTATCTATAATTTATCATAATTAACCCTAATGTAAAGTATTTTGAGATTATCATGACTTTTTCATAGAATGATAGATAAATACTAAAAAATATGATAACATGCATAGGAATGAAAGCATTTATGTTTAAATATGCATTAATAATCATGTATAATTAGCATGTTATCACTTACCCCTCCTGTCGTGCACTCCTACTGACCTCACCCAGCCAGCTCGCTCCCAAACGCCTCCTTCCACTATCAATATGCCCACACGCGCCCCTTCGGCCTGTGCCTAAGTGCCCCTTGCCCGCCCGCGCACTTGCGCCCCGGCCCGCGCGACCTGCCTGCACGCCCTCACGTCTCATTCGCTCTTCCCATTAGTTTATCACCTCTCTATCTAGGCCGAGAACTCTGCCGTGATTGCGACATTTCTGACTTGGCCTACCTCTGCCGACCGTTCGTGCCGCGTACGAACGACCTCCCTTGTCTCGACCGACCCGGCTTGCGCCCCGCAAGTTAGGCATGCATCCGCTCTCTTTATTTTGGAGTACTTTTATTTCTTCCAACATTTCCCGAATCTGCTTCTACCGCCATCAGGACCTAGTATAGGCCAATTGAGAGGAATATTTGAGTGGATTGAGATCGTGGTCCAATCCGTCGGGTTGATTGTTGAGCTCCCCTGGCGACCCAAGGCCCACACCCGCGAGGACGTGGACCTAGAGGACTCCCGGACGGGCACTACTCGACGCACTCTAGGAACTTCGGAGACGATGTGCGAGAAGGTAGCTTGTTTGTATGGATGGATAGAGTGTCACCATAATAGCCATTCACCTTAGGATTTCCATTTCCTTAGACTCACCTTTAGCATCTCGTGCACCAGCGGGATTAACCCCTGGTCTTGCATCACAAATTCTTGAAGGAGCAGCACCCATCGTATGAGTCGTGGTTTAGCCTCTTTCTTGGAGAGCAAGTATTTTAATGTCGCATGATCGGTGTAGATAACGATCTTGCTCCCCAGGATGTACGATCGGAACTTCTCAAGTGCGTAGACCACCACCAAAAGCTCATTCTTCGTTGTCGTATAGTTTAGTTGAGCTTCGACAATGGTCTTGCTTGCATAACATATGGTCATCGGTTTCTTTTCTAATCATTTCCCCAAGACTGCTCCTATTGAAAAGTCTGAAGCGTCGCACATGATCTTAAAAGGTAAGTCCTAATTAGGACTTTGAAAAATTGGTGCCTTGATCAGTGCATGCTTTAGCATCACGAATGTGCGCTTCCCTTCTTCATTGATGATGAAGTATTTTTCCTTGCAAAGAAGGGTGGTGAGTGGCTTAGAGACTTTTGTAAAGTCTTATATGAGTCTTCGCTAGAAGCTGACATGCCCAAGAAAGCTCCGTAAGTCTCGTATGGTAGCCGGGAGAGGAAGGTTTTGGATGACCTCTATCTTGGCTTATCCATTTTTAGTGCTTTGCCCGAGACAATATGCCCGAGCACTAATGGAACGAGACCACGAGGTCATTGAAAACACATAGTCTTGTGTCAAAATAAAGTCCAAACTTACCAATTTTATGAAAGTAGTTCGAATTGAGGGGTATAATGGTAAATAAGGGTCGAATCCACAGGGAAATAAGGGATTTTCGAGAGATCTTTTGGAATTTGATCAAATCGGACGATGAATTGAGATGAGAAATTAGGGAAAATAATAGATTTAGAAAGAGAAGTTGAAGATGAATCCACGAAATCAAAAATCAATGAATTTGACTTTGATTTCGCGGAGAAATTGAAGATTGAATAGAGAGAATTTTTCCAAAAATTAAATCATGAAATTACCAAAATTAAGATTGAAATTAAACTAAATTACAATCCTAAATTACAATTTGATGATACATGACAAAAGATTAAATGAAAAAATGTAATCTAACCTGAGATAGCGATCGAAATGATCAAATTAATCACCGGATTCAAGGCTTTTCATTCTACGATATTGAAAACAATCGTCGTTGTTCAAGAGGCGAATTCTCCCTAATCGATCCACGAAATCTTAATTTCAATCACTCCGTGGATGCGGAAATGAGTCTAGAAATGATTGGAAGCAAGAGATTCAAAGATGGAGGTGTTTAGATAGATCAATTGAGCGAAATCATCCAAGAATACATGAAAATGTCGAAGAACATCTCAATTTATAGTGATTTTGGGCGTAACCGTCCGATCGTGCGTTTCATCTTCGATCAACGGCTCTGATGAAACACGCGAATACGAATCATTACGATTAAGGCGTGGCCATTGGATCGGAGATGGACTGTCGAGATGAAGCCACATGATCGTGTGAAGTTGAATCATCGTGTAACGCCTACCGTTCGATATTCATTGAATGTCTGTGATGTCTCCACGTGTGCACATAAGTCCATCAGATGCATTTAATCTCAGCCGTTATAACTCCTTTGATGAACGACTACGATTAAAATATTTTGAAATACGAATCGTCGTCCAATCAGAATGCGCCGCGTACCCCCTTCATTTAAGTGACAATCGACGGTTTAAATTTAACGCTCGATCGAATGCTCCACATGTTGTCTCGTTGTCGATTGCGATTGATCGTCGATCGCGATTGGTCGGATGCTCCAGATTGCGCCACATCAGCTGCGCACTTAAAATAAATCGAAAAATCGATTTTAAATTAGAAAATTTAATTTTTAATTCCAAAAAATCCTTAAAAATTCATTAAAAATTCAGAAAAATTCAGGAAAAATTCTAGAAAAATCCCTAAAAATTAGAAAATTTATAACTTTCAAAATACAACTCAAAATTAATCCAAATTTCTTTCATTGGATCAGAAATTTAATTATCTATAATTATAAAAAGTCAAATTATTTGAATAACAAGAGAATTATTTTTCATTTAAAAAATACACTCACTTCTACTTGAAAAACAAAACTTAGAAAAATAAGTGAGTTTATATAAATATTTTCTCCTATTATTTAACATTAAAACCTAATGATAATGTCAAATTTATAAGGGAATAATATGATCTAAAATCTATTCTTAAAAATGCATAATTATCCCTAAAATAGTGCATTTTGAGATTATCACTTAAAATTGTATGAAATGATGGAAATGCACTCAAAGTATGATAACATGTATAAAAATGGAATGTTTTATGCCTTAATTTGCATTAATAATCATATTTTTGCATGTTAAGATTGCATGTTATCAAGCACTACTCTCTCTTGTACTATGAAATGGGATTTCTCCCAGATTAACTAGTCATTTCTTGACACAGACCTCAAGGATCTTAGTCAGGTGAGCCAGAAAACTGTCAAAGTCATTCTCAAAGATGGATATATTGTCCTTGAAAACCTCTAAGGTGTCGCCAAGAAAATCAAAGAAGATTGCTGTCATGCATCACTGAAATTGTCCCGGGACGTTACATAGTCTAAATGGCATGCGTCTAAGGGTGAATGTGCCAAAAGGACATGTGAACGTCGTCTTCTCTTGATTTTCATGATGGATCGCAATCTGGTTGTAGCCCGAATATCCATCTAGGAAGCAAAACTAACTTGATCCTGACAGTCGGTCTAGGATTTGGTCGATGAACGGTAGAGGGAAATGATTCTTCTTCGTTGCGGAGTTCAACTTCTGATAGTTGATGCATACTCTCCATTTTATCAGAAGGCTTGTCTGGACCTCCTCGCCTTTCTCATTCATCGTGATCGTTACTCTAGCTTTCTTTGGAACAATGTGCACGAGACTCACCCATTGGATATTGGATATGGGGTAGATAATTTCTATATTTAGCCATTTAAGAATTTCTTCTTTCACTACCTCCCATACCTTTGGGTTGAGTCTTCTCTGGGCCTCCTTGTCGAGTCTTGATTAATCCTCTAAGAAGATGCGATGAGTACATAGTGCGGGTCCAACCCCTTTAGGTATGTCAGGGTCCAACCGATGGCGTCTTCATTCTGCCTTAATACTTCCAGTAATTGTTCCTCCTACTCTTTATCCAGATGAGACAAAATAATCACCAGTTTTGCTCTCTCTTCATCAAGGAAGGCATACTTGAGTGTTGATGGGAGAGTCTTGAGCTTCAAGGTAGGCTCATTTATTGGCAGCTCTTCAGAATTTGCTTCCTTATCGATTATCATCACTTCTTCTATGCAGACGTCAATATCTAGGTCGTCGGAGAAGTCGATGACGCCTAATTCCTCGAAAGCCCATGAAGGGTATTTCATAAGCTTGTTGATGTTGACCTTCACGGTGTGCTCTCCCACTTTGAGAATTACTTCTTCTTTCCCCCAATCTGTGACGGCTTTCGCGGTAGCTAGGAAGGGTCGTCCTAAGATGATCGGGGCTTGATTAAGCTGCTTGGTCATTTTCATATTGACGACTAGGAAATCTACCGAGAAATAATAATCTTCTATTCTCACGATCATATCTTCTACTACTCCATGAGGTTTCCTTACCAATCCATTTTCTAAGCATAACTCTACAAAGAAAGGTTGCAACTCCCCTACATGATGACGGTCAAATACGGCTTTAGGTAGGATGTTAATACTAGCTTTGGTATCTAACATGGATCTAGTAAAGGCCATTCCTCTTATCTCACTCATTATCATGGGTGCTCCCGGATCTCTCTTTTTAATAGGTAGAGAATTCATCATGATTGAACTCACTTTTTCGCTAAGTTGGATCCTTTTAGGGTTTCTATGGGGTGGGCATATACCTTTAATAAATTTTGCATAGGATGGGATATGCTTGATGACATCTATGTATGAGATGGTAATGGTCACCTTTTTAAATGCCTCTAGCAGGTGATTGTCTGATTCATTTATCTTGCCTTTGGGGCGATTAAGTGCTTGAGGATAAGGCACATGAGGCTTGTATGTATCAGGGTTAGGTTTGACCTTAGCATGTTCTTCCTCGTCCTCTGAATCACTGTCGTGCTCGGCGATATTTGGTGTATCTTCAATAATCGGCCCCTGGTGGATTGGATGATCCTTGCATGGATCTGGTAGGTCTTTGCCACTCTGAAGGCTTGATATCGCTAGTGCCATTTCCACAGCCTCCTCCTCGACATGAACATGGTTCAAGTGAACATCGCTAGTGCGTCTGGCTCGACGAGGCCCCTTGATTCCTCAAGTTTGTTGTGGCCTACAAGGGTAGTTGGTCAGAAAAAGGTACTTGTTTACCTTTCTTATTATCAGTCATCGGTTGGACGTTCATCTTGACGAAGTCTTGTATTTCATCCACACGTGAATTCATCTACATCATTTGCTCTATCATATGAGAGATCGCTATGAGGATCGGGTCTGATGCCGGTGCAGTTTGGCGTGGGGCTTGTGGTTGTGTCTGCGGGATGAACGATGAGTGTCTTTGATTTGTGTAAGGTTTTTGATGTTGTTTCTGACCATTGTATGATGGAGGATAGGGTTGATCATTGTTCCTCCTAAATCCTGCATGCTGCGAAGGTTTGCTATTGTAAACATGGGTATTATAATAATTCGAGTATGGACCAAAAAAATTCGGTCGTCCCGGTTGAATCGGTCCTCCTGATGGACCTTGTCTAAACATGCCCTGCCCTTGGATCGCCATTACAGGGTAATCTAATTCGTCGTGGTCAAATCTTGAGCAATTGGCACACGACGATGCTTCTTGGAGTGAGATGGGGGTGAGTCCTTCGGATGTTCAGTCTCTCTAGTAAGAGATTTTGGACTTTTTCCATTTTGTCGATTCTTTCAAGAAGCATTCCCGTCTCTGCTGATTTTGCGTCGATGATTTGCCATTTCGGCATCGCATCTCTTGCGAATGGTTTCGACGCATTGTGGTGGCTATTCTCCGCTACCATCTTGATGAGTTCCATAGCTTCGTCTTCATATTTTCTTATGAAGATGCCACCACTTGCTGCATCTAAAAGATATCTATCTTGCGAGGCTTGGGTTAATTCATGGTTATCTTACAGGGTGGGGACACTCCCCTATGAGGTCTCCAAGTCGCTCCTAGGCTTTGTGAAAAGTTTCACTCGTGCCTTAGGTAAAATCGCGGATGGCTTTTCGGACGGAGGTATTTTTTGCTATGGAATAAAGGGGTGCATTAATTCAGGTGACATGTCTTTGGAGGACAGGTCTGGCATAGTCACTAAGGCGTTTCCTTGCATTTCCTTCGTCGTTTTGGGCAATTTCTATTGGTTCGACTAGTTCTATGGTAGAAGATGTCTCGGTAGTGTAAGGGGATTGCAAGGATCGTTCAAAGAGATCTACATGTATAGGATTATTTCATAATCTCCAAGTGGTATGTCATGTCATGGAAGCATGGAGCGGATATTTAGATGAATATAAATAATAATTATATATATATTGTCAAATATTGACAAGGATAGTACTTGAGTGTCGATATCCATGAGAGTGAAGCACTCTTAACGCGAATGTGATGAAATGATCACTCCTAATCCTTAGAAAAGGGGAGGAAATCACTTGATCTTATCGAATTAAAGATCTCGAAGATTGATTTCTGCTTCAGATCACTCGGTGTAGGATCGATGTAACTTAATTTCAAGAAATTAAAAGATAATCCTAGTTGACCAAGTAAAAATTGACTTACATTCTCAAAATTATGCCTTAATTCCCTGGCAGCGGCGCCAGTAAATGGAACAAATCGATGTGGTCATTGAATGCACACCAATTCGTGCGAAAATTAATACCAAACTCACCAATTTTATCAAATAATCATGAATTGAGGAGTAAAGTGGAGAATAAGGGTCGAATCTATGGAGAATTAATATAATTTTGGATGATCTTTTGAAATTCTATCAAATCGGACGATGAATCATGTTGAGAAATTAGGGATTTTGATAAAATTTAGAAAAAAGACTCGAAGACGAATCCACAGAATAACAAATCACTGAATTTGGATCAAGATTCACGGAGAAATCATCGAATGAACAAGAGAGAAATTTCTGAAAAATAAAATCGCGAAAAAATCGTGAAAAACAAAAATTATAATTTATATCAACTCAAATTATGATTCGAAATTGCAATCGAAAGCTATACAAAGGAAGATTAGGATGAAACACGATCCCTAACACAAGATTGCTCTCGAATTGATCGAATTATTTGCCAAATTCAAGGCTTTTCATACCCGAATTCGAAAACACAATCGTTGATGTGCAAGAGCCAATTTCTTCCTATTCTCTCAACGAAATCTCACTTTTAAGCATTGCGTGGATGCGGAAATGAGTCTAGAAGCGATTGAAAGTAAAAGATTCAAAGGATTTGGTATCTAAATAGTTTGATTACTCGAATTGCCCTGGAATGCTTTACAATGTCAAAGAACGTCTCAATTTATAGGGTGAATTGGTCGTAACCATCCGATGGAGCATTTAATCTTAGATCAATAGCTCTAATTAAACTCAAGATTGTGAATCGTTACAATTAAGTCATGACAGTTGGATCTCTGATGTACTGTCGAGATGATGCCACATCACACACGTTACAAGTAATGCATTGAACCACCGCCGTTTGATCTCAATCAGATGCTCTAGATGCGTATCGTCGGTTTTAATCTCAACTGTTGTTACTCCTCAAATCAACGGCTGAGATTAAATCATTTTAAAACGATTCGCTAGTGAATAGGATTGTGCCACATACCCCCCCCCCCCGGCGCCTTAAGTGAAGTTCGATGGTCGCGATTAATCGCGCAATCGGACGCTCTTGATTTTGCCACGTCACCTGCGCACTTATAAAATTGATTTAAAATTCAATAAATCGATTTAAAATTTATAAAAATTAAAAAAAATCCCTAAAAATTAGAAAATTCATATCTTTCAAAATATAACTCCAAAATAATCCAAATTTGTTTCATTGGATCAGAAATTAAATTATCTATCATTCTAAAAAGTCAAATTTAATAAATAACAAGATAATGAATTTTTATTTAAAAAATACACTCATTTCTTTTATATTTTAAAACTTAGAAAAAGATATGAGTGTATATAAAATAATTTCTCTTATTAGTTAACCTTAAAAACTAAATATAATCTCAAGAAAAGATAGGTTATGAAAATATTAATCTTAATTCATCATAATTAACCCTAAATTAATTCATTTTGAGATTATAATGATTTTTTCATAGAATGATAGATAAACACTAAAAAACTATGATAACATGCATTATAGTGGGATGTTTTATGCCTTAATTTTTATTAATAATCATGTATTTTTATGTTTAGTTAGGATGTTATTAGCGCCAAGCTACATCATGTACTTTAGAAGATATGGAGTATATGAGAACTCTCTTACGGAACCTTTCCATCATTAGTTACCATGCATGCATAGTCCTTTGTCGTAAAAGACTCAAGAATGACTTAGGATATGGTCAATTGTCAATTCCTAATCAGTCACTCAAGTGAGTACTAATGCATGTAGGAAATCGCATCTCCTTCACTCTGATATTTTCAATACCTTGTCCAAAGATTTTATCACATCTTATTCCTTGAGTCAATTGACGAAACGAGACCAAGTGGTCATTAAAAACACATGGTCAAGGGTCAAAATAAAGTCAAAACTCACCAATTTTAACATTAATTAATGAATTGAGGGGTACAATGGTAAATATGGGTCGAATCCATAGGGAATTAGGGAAATTCTTGATGATCTCTTCATATTTGATCAAATTAAATGAGGAATCGGTGATAGAAATTGGGCAAAGTGATGTTTTAAGAAAGAGGACTCGAAGACGAATCCACGGAATCAAGAATCACTGAATTTGACTTTGATTTTGCAGAGAAATCAAAGATTAAACAGAGGTAAAATTTCCAAAAAATTAAAGAACGAAAAACCAAAAAATAAGAATGAAATTAAACTAAATTATGATTCTAAAATGAAATTAAATGCTAAACGAAGATACATTAGGATGAACCACGATCCCTAACCCAAAATTGCAATCGAATTGATCAAATTAATCGCCGAAATTAAGGCTATTCATCAAAATTTGGAAAATCGCGCTCGTCGAGTTTAAGCGTCGATTTCTTCCTCGTCGATCGTCAAAATCTTGATCTTAAGAACTCCGTGGATGAAAAAATGAGTCGAAAAGTAATTGGGATCAAGAGATTCAAGATTTGGTGTCTAAACAGTTCGATTTACTTAAATTACTCTCAAATCCTTTACAATCTCGAAGAACATCTCAATTTATAGGCAATTTGAGCATAATTTCTCGATGAAACGCTTGATCTTTGATCAACAGCTCTGATGAAACGCATCAGATGCAAATCATTACCGTTAAGTTGTGGCCATTGGATCTTTGATCGATGGCCGTGATGAAGCCACGTGGCAAGCGTTATAAAAACGCATATAACGTCCGCCGTTGGATTGCGATTGGACGCTCTTGATGTGTTTTTCATTAGTTTAATATCAACCATTATAACTCCTCTTGATTAACGGTAAAGATTAAAACGCAATCCGATGAATCCAATCTCGCCACGTAACCTCCCTCACTTAAGTGAAGATCAGCAGCTCTGAATTCTCGCACGATCAGACGTCCCACGATGCGCCACGTCGCATCGCGCCCTTGATCATCGATCGCGATAGATCGGACGCTCCAGATTGTGCCACATCACCTACGCGCTATAAATAATCTGAAAATTCAATTTTAAAATACAAAAATCAATTTTTCATTCCGAAAATTCTTAGAAATTCATTAAAAATTCCGAAAAAATCCCTAAAAACTAGAAAATTCATAACTTTCAAAATTTAACTCCAAATTAATCCAAATTTCTTTTATTTGATCAGAAATTTAATGATATATTATTCTAAAAAGTCAAATTTAATAAATAACAAGTTATTTAATTTCCATTTCAAAAATACATTCATTTCTTTAAGATTTAAAACTTAGAAAATAAAAATGAATGTATCTAAAATAATTTATCTTAATATTTAAGTTTTAAAACTACTTATAATCTCAAGTAAAGATGGGTTATGAAATTATTAATCTTCAATTCATCATAATTTACCCTAAATTAAAGTATTTTCAGATTATAATGACTTTTTCATAGAATGATAGATAAATTCTCATAAATATGATAACATGCATAGGAATGAAGTCTTTTATGCCTTAAATGTGCTTTAATAATCATATATTATCATGTCTAATTAGCATTTTATCACCGTGCGGATTCACTTCGTCAGCTATAAGTATGTTTTCTCATACATACTAGATGATATGATCATGGTGTCTTGGTTTTTTCAATACCCGAGTCCATGTATTCCATTGCATTGGATGTTTTGATTAAATATTTGAAAATTCAAAACCAACACATCCACAATTTCTCATCATCTTGTAAAAAACTCACTCCCATCTGTCTCAACTCACCATCCTCTCATTTTGATTCCACTCTTTGCATCTCAGTCATCATAAATAATATACATATTTAAAATCACATCCATATCTCTATTTCATCATTCCTATCTTCCATACTCTCCACATTCCCTTTTAGATCATCTTCTATAAATAGGTATCTCTTTTTCCTATAAAAATCTAATCTCGTTACCTAGCTCCCTGATGATTTGTCCCTTGCTCAATCATTATACTAAGGAAATATAAATATTGTTGCATGAATTGATTCCAAAAACAATTAAAGTATGGAAAAATCAAGTTCATCAATCAACTTGTGGATGTATTTATCAAGGGCTTGAGGACTTAGGCTCTCTTTATCACTCTTTCTTTAGTTAATCAGGCATGTTTCACATTCACGATTTAACTCTAGGAGAAGAGTGAGTGGGCCTATATGATCCTGATGATTGATAACATGCAATTTATACATGAAATTAGATTATTATTATTAAGGCAAATTAAGGCTTAAAACATTCCATCCTTTTGCATGTTATCATGTTCTGAGTATACATCTATCATTCTATGAAAATTTAAGTTATAATCTCAAAATGCACTATTTTAGGGATAATCATAAATAATTAAAGAAAGATATTTAAGATTAGATTATTCTCATTTTATACTTAAGATGATAATTAGATTATCATGATTAAATAATAATATTTAAACATATTTTTAGACACTCATTTATTTTTCTAACCTTTATTTTCTAATAGAAATGGGTGTATTTTAGAAATAAAATTTTATTCTCTTGTTATTTATTAAATTTAATTTTTTGAATGATAGATTATTTTTTTTCTGATCAAAAAAGATAAATATGGATTAATATAGAGTTGTATTTTGAAATATATAACTTTTCTAATTTTTAGGGATATTTTTCTAGATTTTTCTAATTTTTTTATGAACTTAGTTAGATTTATTTTGAATTAAAATAAATAAAAATTATAATTTTATTGCATGCTGATGTGGCAGGAGTGAAAACGAGTCGCCACATGGCAGTGTATGTACACTCCATGTGGTGCACACGTATGCGTGAGCGCGTGCGCGCACGCGTATGCGCGCACGTATGCATGTGTGTGTGCATACATGTGCGCGTGTGTGATTAGTGAAATTAAGCATCCTTTTCAGGATTTTTGCTAACTCACTAATCTTTTATTTCTTATATACCCATTGGTTTAATTGAATTTTTTTTATATGGGATTATTTGTTTCGGTTATTATGCGCATGTAATGTTGTGAAATGTGGAGCGTTTGATTCGCATATTAAATCAAAATTGTCGATCTTCACTTAAGTCGAGGGGTACGCGACACATTCTAATTGGGCAATGATTCATTTTAAAATATTTTAAACTCAACCGTACATCTAAAGAGTTATAAAAGCTGAGATTAAATACGCCCGATGGACTTCAATGGACATTTGGCGACATCTCTGACGTCGATTCCCGATCGGACGGACGCAATCGCGTGACGCTTCTTCTTCACTCCCGACATGGCAAATACTGATCGCTCCATCTTCGATAAAAAAAATTACTTAATGGCAACGATTCACATCCAAGCATTTCATCTGAGCCGTTGATTGAAGGTAAAGAGCTAAATCCACCGGCCACGCCCAAATCTACCTATAAATACACATGCTCATCGATGATGTAATTCAGAGGTATTTCAAGTAATCAAATTGTTTAGACATCTCAATCCTTGAATCTCTTTCTTTCTTTGTCTTCTAGATCAATTTCCACGTCTAAGGATTGTTTGAAAGTGAAATTTTGTGGAGAGAATAGGGAGAAACTCCTTCTTGAATGCCTACGATTGTTGTTGAAATCGCGGAATGAAAAGCCTTTGATCGGGAAATCAATTGGATCATTTCGGGCGCTATCTCGGGTTAGAATTTGTGTTTTCTTCCTACAAAAAAGTCTTTCTTCCTATAACATCAGATTTCAATTTCGAATCATAGATTAGGCTAATTTTAGAAATCGTTTCAGTTTTCTCTCTCTTCATGTTCAAAAATGCTATTGCATAGATGTCACATCTAAAAGGGTACAATTCATCAATCTCTAGTTTTTGACCTTGATAATTTAATTCACATAGACATCATATCAACAGCAACAGTGCACTACTTAATTTCACTTTTTTTGCCCTCTCTCATGTCAAGTGGACAATTCAATTGCAAAATGTCCAACTATTAATGACATCAATTTTTTATGCGACACTAGCAATTAAATTTGCATGGGCATCACATCATTGAAGATAACCTTGTGGTACTTAATTTCTTTTTGTTTAGACTATTCTTTTTAGGTGACATCAAGAATTCTCATTGGCCATTTAGATTTTTATTGGAGGTTGAGGATTCAAATTGAGTATATATCTAATCTAAATAGCATCGGTCTTCCTTTGCTTTGCTTGGGGTTTCCATTGCCCTGCAATCTTTCAAGGAGTTAGAAGTTTTCCTTTTTAGTCGGCATGTGACTCTCTAGTGTCATCATAATGGCCTCTCAATTTTCAGCTAATGATCAGGTAACTTCCATGTCTAGCGCTTTGCATTTGACATTGCCGAGTACTCTTGATCCTAGAACCAATGCAACATCTTCCCACCCATTTTTAGTGCAATTGAATGGTCTAATGACTATTTTTGACAACACTAAATATTTGGCATGGACCACAAAGTTTGAAAATTTTCTTCGGATCCTTGATAAATTATCATGTATTGTTAAATATGCCCCAAGAGCAAGGTCCTTCATATCCAACTTATTTAACTCAAGAAACAATTGCCATTTCTTAGATGTTTAG
Source organism: Lemna minuta (assembly GCA_024174645.1). Classification (NCBI taxonomy): domain Eukaryota; kingdom Viridiplantae; phylum Streptophyta; class Magnoliopsida; order Alismatales; family Araceae; genus Lemna; species Lemna minuta. Next base: position 2,791,934 of record CM044103.1, on the reverse strand, counting down.
GATGACTATACCTTCTATTACGACCCTATGGCACTACAAAATTCAAGAAAATCTATTTTTCTTGAGCACATCTGTAATTTCCTCATATCATGGAGGTGTGTTAGGAGCTCTTCTGGCTAAAGAAATAACAACTATTAATTTGTGATAACTATGCAAAACTTAAAGGACTTCTCACCTGTCTCTCTATCTCTCAACCTTTCACCATCAGTTTGGTTTCTCAACGTTAATATCAAGGGGAGCTTATTATCTCTATACTCTTAATTTTTCTTGACTCCAATGTCAATTACCAAATATGTGCCAATGCCTTAAGTTCTGACACATTACTTACTCTCATCAATACTCTATCGAGACTGCTTGAAGTCTCCATGAGCACCCCTCATGCACTTCCATCTTCAGCTCTTGACACTTCCATTACTTATTCTCTTGTTTCCTTTGGAGGTCATGGCAGGGGCCAAGACGTGGGTCATGGGCATGGTTGTGATAGTGGTCATGGTCAAGGTGAGGACAAACGAGGTGAACTGATTCCCCATTTAAGCATTTTGGCAAGAAAAATCATTGCTCCAAAAAATGTTGCTCGAAAAGTGTTGTTGATGAGCTCAAGTCACTATGCATTTAAGGTAAAAAATTTAAGATTCATAAGCTAAAAAACCATGGCGTGACAGAGATATTGACGATGTATAGCTTTCTAGGTCAATCCACAAAGACTCTTAGGGAAGAAAATGTCAATTTTAGGGGGATGAGAAGAATGAGATTGAGACTATTCAATGGTCAGCTCTAAGAGTAGACCTTCAAAGAAAAGAAGTTATATTGTGTCAAAGTCATGGTAACATTTCTATAGATATGAAGATTAAATGTTGAACCTTAGAGGGGATTTAGGATTTGCTAAATGAGATTGGCGAAAGGATAAATTAGTTAGAAATGGAAGAAGAGAAAAAGGAGGGAGGAATGGAGAGATTTCCGTGACGATTTATGGTGAGAAAGAGGGAAATGAGGAGAAAGATAGTAGATGGATGTTATCTAAAAAGAAACATAATAGGGGAAGAGAGAAATCAGGAAGGAGAGAGAGAAGATAAATTGGATTAGGAGAAGAGGATGCATGGAAAACCTATGGAAAGCAAAATAGAAAAACTAGCAAGAGATAGAGAGAGAAATTGGCATGAGATAGATAGGATGGTCAGAAGAGAGAGAGAGACAAAGAACGGAAAGAGAGACCAAAAGGATAGGAATGATGCAAGAGGAATGATCGGATAGAGAGAAATAATGGTGAATGTAGAGACAGAGAGGGAAAGAGTAGCATAGAATGAAAAAAAAGAGAGAATTAGTGGAGGAAAATACAAGGTACAAGAGAATTAGAGAAGGAAAGAGAACAAGAAGGGGGGAATCTAGCAATGAGAAATGGGAAGAGAGAGAGTAGAAGATAATGGGAAGAGAGATGGGGAGAATATGGAGAATAAAGTCATAGGAGATCATAGTCGAAGGTGAGAGAGAATTGGGGAAGAGATGGAAAGAGAATAGATAGAAAGATGAATTGGAAAGATACGGGTGCAAGAAAATTGGAAAAAAAAGAGAGGAGAGAGGAGAAATTTCTAGAGGGAGAGAGAGATACAATCAGGCGGAAAAGAGATGAAGAGAGCTAGAGTAGGTTGTTGGAGATCATCTCATCAGAGATTGTCAACAAATTCACATTGATGCGGGTGTTCGACGAAATGCTAAAAGGCTTTGTTCTTGTTGTTGTTATTTTGATGTTTTAACTTCATGTGTAAATTTGAGTCGTCCATCATGCTTGTTATAATGGCTTAGATTGTGCCAGCTAGGCGACAATTCATCAACCATTACCTTATGTAGTTGTTACTATAGCATGAGTCAACAAGTGTTCAACTATGCTTATTTTAGAGCCCAAAGTTCCAACTTTCGGATGTATGCACTGAGATATGTTCTCAACTTATGAATTGATATTGTTTCTTATTGCATCTCTATTCTCTCTTGATTCTTTCAACTCCTCAGAGTAAAACATGTAGTGAGTTTCTTCATGGTCAAGTCAAACGAAAGAGAAAATGAGAAAGCAATAGAGAGAGAGAGGAAAGAGAAAGAAGAAAATTGAGGAGAGCAGGAGAGATGGGCATGTAGAAGCAAAAATTTAAGGATAGAATCAATGCCTAAATTAAAATAGGAGAGGGAGAGGGCAAGATGAAATGTAGAGATTCAAGTGGAGAGGAGAAGAATAGCGGAAAGATGAAGCAAAAGGAGAATTGGAGAGTTCATTGATGAAGTATTCTACTATGTGGTATAGGGAAAGAAAGAAAGAAAGAAAAGGAAGGAAGAGAGAGGGAGAGAATAGAAAAATGGAAGAAAAATAAGTGAAAGAGGGGAGAGAAACAAAACCACCTTTGATTTTCCTGCACAAATCTTTAACATCATCATCTTCATCAAATGAACACTAATAGAGAATAAAAGCCTAGGAGATAAGAGAACTGAAAAGAGAGGGAGTGCAAGAAAAAGAGGAAGAAGAGAGGAGGAAAATGCGGCTCCCTAATTCTCCTTTACTCTTTTCTCTTTTCCTCGCCCTTGGTGGATCCATGAACTGGGCTAAGAAAATGTGGGTCCTAAAAAGTCAGCCAAGTCTCCTTTGGAGAGCCTTACTCTTTAGCAGATTCTCTCATTTGCCTTTGGAAAACATCCCTTAATTGTTTTTGGATTTCTCTATACCAGCTAAGACTTCTTTCGAGATATTCCATTTCATGCCAATTATCTCATAAAAAATGTCAAGTCATTGGACGTTGAACATAATGGCACATTCAAGAGCTTAATTAGACAAATAGTAGCAGTTTATAAGTAGTTATAGTTAGCTTTCATAATATTATTAAATTCCCCCTTCACCATGACTAAGAATACTCCAGCTCCATCAACATTTACTAAGTAACCCAAGATGATTATGATTGATATGCATAAAATTATGGTCATTAAATGCACAAGTTCACGTATTAAAAATTATATGCAACTCTTCGAATTCAGTTTGACATGAAGAGTAGCGAGATGAGGTCGAATCCACATGAAGGAAGGTTAAAAGCTTGAAATCAAGAAATATTTTTAGTATTTTAAGATGAAAAAGGCAGAAAAGTTTGATGAAAAGTAGAAGATGTACCCGGAAAATTAAATGAATTGATCAAATGCTTACAAACTATTTTCAAAGATTGAAAACCTTTTATTGATGATAGAAAAGTGATTTTAGGATTTGAAAATATGAAAATGTTGATGAA